>CM040787.1:31604337-31776837 GCA_022829085.1 Abramis brama
AGAATGAAGGGGAGTCGTCCATCTTTTTTTACAGCCTATGCTCCAGTCTATGCTATTGTTTTCGACGCGGGCTTTACGTGGTAGGCCAATCACAACACACTGAGCTGTCTGGCCAATCAGAGCAGAGTAGCTCAAGGAAAGGAAGGATTTAGAGAGATTGATTCATCTCACGAGTCGTTTGAGAATCATTGAAAATGTGGTGATGTGCAAATGTATTAATTAATAAAGTTTTTTTTTTTTTTTTTTACTTTTGATGCATTTAAACTAGCCTGGCTAACGTCAGACCAAGTCTCATTTGAGACTTGGTCTGGGAACCATGTGTTCATTTTCTCGTATTTGAGGCGTGGCTTACGAATGCCCAGAGCCGTTTATTGGGCGCTATGAATGTCTATCAAATGCGCCTGTACGTAGCTCATAGCCAATCGCTTCAATTATACCAGATGACGTATGTAGAGCGACAGAAATTCGACGAGGAAAAAGACGATGGGTCAAAGATTTATTTATACACGATGGCGTTTAGCGAATATTACCGTTTGTGCAAGATAAACATGAAGGTAGAAGGTAGCGTTGAGTCTGATGCCATGTTGGATCCATAGATATAAACAAACTGCGTCGGTGTCGTCATCGTCTTGCTGCTCCCTCCCCGTTCTGTGATTGGTTCCCTTTTTCAGGGGAAAATCTGGTCCATGGTGTCCAGACTGCCTAGCAGCGTGAATAAAATCGCGCTGCGAGCAAGGCAGTATGGGGAAACCCAGGCTACATTTAAACATGTTGTAGGAGACTCTAAAAGAACATTAGGAAACTTTAAAATAGCATAATAGAGGCCCTTTAATAAAGCAGTCTAAAGCCTTGGCCTCAAAAATTCACAGGTCAGAGTTCACCAAACTTAAACTATATTATTCAGCAGAATGCATTTTCTTTTTTACCTGCATGAGCTTGCATTTAGGCTCTCCTGGGTTTGCCTGCACATGAGTAGGGTTTGCTCAAAAAAAACCCAAAAAATTATATATATATATATATATATATACTGCAAAATTCTTAAGAAGGTTGTTTTGGTTACGTAATTATATAATGTCAAAAACAAAAACAAAAATAGAATTAATCAAAAATTGAAAGAAAATAGTTCTTACATACATTTCCAAAGTATTGGAAGACCTATCACAAATGTGATAAATCTGTCACTTTGATTCCTTTATTATTCGGGTAAGCGTTGTACTAATCTTTCTTCCTCTTAGATTAGAAATGTGTTGTTTTTTTTCTTTTCTTTTTTAGTTAATTCTCACCAGTACTTCTGAACCAATCTGTTTTTCATGTACATTCTATTTCTGCTGTTTTTGCTCTTCTGGCTCCGCACTGCTGTTGCTGCCCCGTATCGCTGCTTGCAGCTATATTTCTTTATTTACCAGGCTAGTTACCAAACCCAAGCTGGTATGACTTATGAGATTACTGATTACTGCGTTTCTTTACAAGGGTGAACTCTCTCACACACACACACACACACACACACACACACACACATCTCGGAATAGCTAAGAGGAAAACAACAGACGTATTGTCTTCTTGTAATCTGCTATTGTTGAGTTATAAGCATTATATAATATAGATTTAAATATACAATCTTGCATTTTGCCTGCCCTAGCCTAGTAGTGGTGATGAAAAAGAGCAAATGTTGTTTTTGATCATGATTCATGTTAGTTGATCTGTAACGCACGATGGCCGCCTCCATGCACGGCAGTTCAGAGAATTTAGGCCTACAACACGTGAATTCATCCACTTCTCCCAAAATACATTAAAGTAAGTGGCTGGTGAAGTGCGAGAAGAATAGAGTACATTTTTGAGTTACCTCCACAATGTCTGTCTAAACACATCATCAATTTATAATTATAAGGATTTGTATTGCCGTTTCCATAGACGCAGTGTGTATTTTATGAACTATAAATGTATTGTTTTGCTAGCCTTGAACATATGTGTATTTAAATGTCTGAAACCTAAAATAAACCTTATGTGGCTGAAAACACTGAATAGTTGTGATATACAGTATGACAGCGCTGAGAGCGTCTGTCTCTGGCTCAGCGCCAGCCAACGCGTAAGTTGATGATCACGCGATCTGAACTAGAACTAATCTCACCAGTCCGAACGCTCATAGGTGTCAAAGGGTTAGCTAACGATCACATGCGGTGATGATGCCAGGCACCTTCACGAAACACCAGCCTGCCAATTTACATCACTCAATTTTGGAGGGGCTTTTAGTAAATCCACCTGCCAACTGTCCTTTGGCCGTTTGCTTTTTGGGGGTTCAGGCCAAATTCTGAGCTCTAAGCACTCCCCTCGGCCAGCACACCACATACACATAACATTTACTCTATCTTTATTTTATGTAAATGTGAACAATAAAAATCAAAGTGGTTGTGTAAAATAGGCACGTAATATCAATATAGCCCTGAAACTAATCGCAGCCTGTTTTGCGGTATTGGCAAATATCATATTGCTGACTAAAGCTGGGCGTAGACTGTGCACTTCTGAGGTCATGGGCCCTTGCATGCGTTATGAGTCAGTCAACCTGATAATCGTGTCACAGCAGTTGGTACACGGCACGGCTGTACTGCATGCACAGCAATTGGGTGAGCTTTTGCTCTAAACACAGAGGTTGGAGTAAATAAAAAACTTGGCTGTGCAAATGATTTGTTGAATGGCAGAGAACAGCATGGTCATTCCATTCAAAAACACTCTTTGTGTGTGTGTGTGTGTGTGTGTGTGTACACGTATGTATGTGTGTGCATGGAATTGGGGAGAGCCTACTCTATTGAAATGCGGGCTGACTCCCAATATATCGAGCTGATTTTTTGACCATTTTTAAAAATGATCACGATCTTGGGAGGAAGTTATATGGTATCGACTCGGCTCATCTCGTAATTCCTCTCACACGATGCGAGCTGCGACTATACAATCATCAACGATTGACACAAGCTCTTCCGATGGAAAAATTTAGTTTGAAAGCTTGTTTGACAGCATAAATCACACAGTGGATGCCCAGCATAAGAGAATCAATGTCTGATCACATTGTGACAAAGTATCAGATTTACACTCCCAGTTTAAAGCATGGATCGGTCTGGAGTGAGTATGCAGCAGAGAGCAAAACAGCGCTGTGACTGAGACAGCCAGAAAGAAGTGTGGCATGAGTTGCTGAAACCATTTTTATCCCACACCCATCTCTGCATCCAAACAACCACTGATGCACAGAACCAAGTCTCGCCCTACATTTATTCTTTTACAATAATGTACATCACAATACAGAAGAAAATATATGATGCTGCTTCCTTTTCCTCACAACTTTAACTAGGAATTCAAGCAATGAACATGTTAGGAAGATTTTCAATCAACAAATCAGCACCAATATAAAAATCTACCATGTAGATTTACTGTAGTAACTTTGATCAGTTATTAAGTTGGCTTAGAGAGCCAACTTACTGATATTGTACTTAAACTTAATATTATTATTATTATTCTTACTAAAAATTTATACTCTATCTATCCTAAAGCTTTAACTCTACATACTCTAAACTCGGCTCAGTCCTTCAGACTGTTCTGACTCGAGTTGCTCTATCTTTTTAGACTGATCGGACTTCAAAACTCGGAAAAACTCCCATTGACTTAACATTGCGGAATGTTTTCAGATTCAAACTCACCAACCGACAAAAATTTAAATCTAAACACCTTGAAGACTAAACCAAACTGCCGTTCTATATTCTATAGACCTTATGTAGCCCCGCCCCTTTTCAGCGCTGCGCTCGTTGTCTTTTGACTTCCGGTTTTATTTTCACAGCGATCTTGCGTATTTATGAATGAACGGCTCGTTTTAAAATCTTCCCGGTCTACTGACATTTGTTAAGACATCTGGTTTAAACATTACAATCCTCATGACAACTTTCGTTAAATTTCGTTAACTTTAAATTAAGTAAATCCACTTCAAAAGCTAATTACTCCTAGACAGCAATGCCATAGAAATATACAGAGCGACCGCAAAAACGGAAGTTCAAAGACAATATTCTAAAGATGGCGGCGCCCTTGTTTCTCTGGCGCATAAGGTCTATATGAGCCATTTAGACTCATTTAAACTAACAAACTCATCCATCTATCTACTTCAAACTATTTTAAACTTTAAACTACTTTAAACTTCAAACTAAATTAAACTTCAAACTAATTTAAACTTTAAACTAATTTAAACTTCAAACTACTAAATTTACTTCGTTTAAACTTATAAACTCTAACCTCATACACTTATGAACTAATTAACTTATAAACTCATGAATTCATAGACTTATGAACTCTTAAACTCATAAATTAATAAACTCTGAACTCTTAAACTCATTTAAACTTATTAACTCTAAACTCAAAAACTCGTACTTATAAACTCATCAATTTATAATTATTATAAACTCTAAATTCATAAACTCTGAGTAAACTTCAAACTAAACTTCAAACCACTTTAAACTTCTTAAGTTTAAAGCTTCCAGCTCCCAAGCAACTCCATAGCAACCAAACTTGAGTACCCTAGCAACTGTTTTGAAAGACCTATATCTCTGTATCAGAACATCGTATAGAGATGATGTTTGGCTCTTTTGACTCATGCTAGCAAACAGCACTTCCAACATGCTACACATGCTAGCTGAGAATAGCTACATGCTAATAGCGATTAGTTAAGTGCTAAATCATGCCAAGATCATGCTAAGTACTCTATAAAAACTCCATAGTAACCATCTGGAACAACTTCCAACAGCCTAGTAACACCATAGCAACCACCCAGAATACCTTAGCAACCACCCTGAATGCCCTAGCAACCACCCAGAACACCCTAGCAACCACCAAAAATACCTTGGCAACCGCCTAGAAACACCATAGCAACCACCTAGAACTCCCTAGCAACCACCCAAAATACCTTAGCAACCATACAGAACACCCTAGCAACCGCCTAGCAACATCCTAGCAACCACCCAAAACACCCTAGCAACTGCCTAGCAACCACCCAGAACACCCTAGCAACCAACCAGGATACCCTAGCAACCGCCTAGCAACAGCAAAGCTACCAGCCAGAACACCCTAGCAACCACCTAGCAACCACCCAGAACACCCTAGAAACCACCAAAAATACCATTGTAACCGCCTAGTAACACCATAGCAAACACCCAGAACACCATAGCAACCACCTAGCAACACCCTAGCAACCACCCAGAACACCATAGCAACCGCCTAGCAACAGCCTAGCAACCCCCCAGAAAACCCTAGCAACCGCCTAGCAACAACCCAGAACACCCTAGCAACCGCCTAGCAACACCATAACAACCACCCAGAACACCCTAGCAACTACCCAGAACACCATAGCAACCACACAGAACACCCTAGCAACCACCTAGTAATCACCCAGAACACCCTAGCAACCACCCATAATACCTTAGCAACCGCTTAGCAACACCATAGCAACCGCCCAGAATACCCTAGCAACCACCTAGCAACACGCATATTACGTAATCCTGTAATATGCTGCGCCGCGTTATCGATTAGGCAGAACAATCCATCCATCCACCATAGATCATTTTTCAAATAGCTTATCTGATCTGTCTCAGCTGCTCATTGAACCCAAACAAGCAGATGAACTAGAGGAATTAACTAGCACTATGAGCACCATTCTCTCTGGAAAATTGGATATAGTTGCACCCATTAGATTAAAAAAGGTCAGAGAGAAAGGTAAAGCACCATGGTACAACAATACTACGCATGTTTTAAAGAGAGAAACACGTAATTTAGAGCGTAAATGGAAACAAACTAATTTAGAGGTCTTTAGAATCGCGTGGAAAGACAGTATGTCACGTTATAAAAAGGCCCTAAAAGCGGCCAGGGCTGAGCACCTCCGCAAACTAATAGAAAACAACCAAAACAATCCTAGGTTTTTACTTAACACCGTGGCTAGACTAACAAATAAACAGATGTCACCTGAACAAAATATTCCGTTACAGTTTAGTAGTAATGATTTCATGAAGTTTTTCACTGAGAAAATAGAAAACATCAGAACCACAATTGTAAACGTTCAATCTTCGATCGCGCCTTATAATTCAGCCTCAATTATCACCCCGCAAAAACAATTACAGTGCTTTACAACTATAGAACAAATAGAGTTAAATAAACTTATCACTTCATCTAAAACAACAATATGTTCATTAGATCCTATACCCACTAAACTACTGAAAGAAGTGTTACCTGTAGTTGGAAGAGCCTCTCCTCAATATTATTAACTCGTCTTTATCTTTAGGTCATGTTCCAAGAACATTTAAACTGGCAGTTATAAAACCTCTCATTAAGAAACCACAATTAGACCCACATAATCTAGCAAATTATAGACCCATTTCAAATCTTCCTTTTATGTCTAAAATACTAGAAAAAGTTGTGTCCGCTCAACTGGGCTCTTTGCTGCAAGAAAATTACATCTATGAAAAGTTTCAGTCTGGATTCAGGCCGCATCATAGCACTGAAACTGCGCTCGTTAAAATCACAAATTATTTACTCTTAGCTTCTGACCAAGGCTGTATCTCAATACTAGTTTTACTTGATCTTAGTGCTGCGTTCGATACTATAGATCACACAATACTCTTAGATCGACTACAAAATTATACTGGTGTTCAAGGACAAGCATTAAACTGGTTCAGATCATACTTATCTGACCGCTACCATTTTGTCTATTTAAATGGAGAAAAATCGATCATAACTCCAGTAAACTATGGAGTGCCGCAGGGATCAGTGTTAGGCCCTCTGTTATTCTCAATATATATGATACCACTTGAAAATATTATAAGGAAACATGGAATTAGTTTCCATTGTTATGCTGATGACACTCAAATCTATATTTCATCATGGCCGGATGAAAACGCTAAAATATCCAAATTGACAGAGTGTGTTAAAGATATAAAAGACTGGATGACGCGCAATTTTCTTTTATTAAATCCAGACAAGACAGAGGTAATACTTATCGGTTCAAAAAACCACCTACAAAACCTTGCACACTACAACTTTAACATAGTAGGATGTCCTGTTACTTTATCCTCTACAGTAAAAGACCTGGGTGTTATACTAGACTGCAACCTGTCTTTTGAAAATCATATTTCATATGTTACAAGAACAGCCTTTTTTCACCTTAGAAACATTGCTAAGCTACGTAACATGCTATCAGTTTCTGATGCAGAAAAGTTAGTTCATGCGTTCATGACCTCGAGACTAGATTACTGTAATGCTTTATTAGCTGGTCGTCCTGCATCCTCAATAAACAAGCTACAGTTAGTCCAGAATGCAGCCGCTAGAGTTCTTACTAGATCAAGAAAATATGATCATATAACACCGATTTTATCATCACTACATTGGTTACCTATAAAGTCCCGTATTAATTACAAGGTATTGCTACTGACTTATAAAGCCCTAAACGGCTTAGCTCCAGTGTATTTAACGGATCTTCTATCGCCCTACAATCCGTCGCGCTCTTTAAGATCACTAAATTTGAGGCTTTTGGTCATACCTAGGATATCCAGATCCACCAAAGGAGGGAGAGCATTTTCACATTTAGCTCCAAAACTCTGGAATAGCCTTCCTGATACTGTTCGTTGCTCTGACTCGCTCTTCCAGTTTAAAACGGGATTAAAGACGCATCTCTTCAGCCAGGCATTCATATAATATTTTTAATCTTACAGTTAAATCCGGTCTCTAGTTCATAAATGCCAGAGGAGAACTGGCCCCCGACTGAGCCTGGGTTCTCCCAAGGTTTTTTTTTTCTCCATTAGGTCACCTGATGGAGTTTTAGGTCACCGTCAGGTCACTTGATGGAGTTTTTCGGTTCCTTGCCACTGTTGCCTTTGGCTTGCTCAGTTGGGGATATTTTGGGAATATTTAAACTACTTTAAACTACTTTAAACTTAAAACTACTTTCAACTACTTTAAACTTCAAACTAATTTAACCCTCTGGGGTCGACAAACGCGCCCGCATTTGGATTTTCTTCACATTGTAGCACAATAAACTTAAATTACTCCATCATTTATGGTCATACAGAAAAAAGAAATATAAAAAAATAATCTGTGATATTTCTACTTTTGTATGTGTCCACTTACAATCAAATCAAAACATTGTGCTTTTGTAAAATAAAGAAAATAAACAGGGTGTGCGTTCTGCCTCCCCGTCGCGGTGAACTTTTTTTTTCTTGAGCACGTCTATAAACTGAAACAAAACTCAGTTTACTTGTCACACTCAAACTACTTGTCACACATTTATGAGCCATATACCTTTATAAACATTTAAGTGTGTACTTTTAAATGATCAGATTTAAACTGAAAACAAATATTCTCTGTTTAAGTAATTTGTATAAAACCAACAAGATGTCCAGCTTCTCAAACGCTTGCTCATTATTTTTAATTTGACCACGCCCACGAACGCAAAAGAGATTCACATGCAAATCTCCACATAGAACGGATCACGCTCATTACCTCAAAAAACAAAACACCAAACTTCATCAGTCTCTGCTTTTCGTCGAGTTTGAAAGACGCGCCGTGAGCTTACATTGGATTTACCTCAGAAGAAGAAGAACGCAATTTGAAGACAAGAAAGATGTAAGGTAAGAAATTCTTACATATTAGTTTGTTATTGTTGCATAAATTTCACATTGCAGTTGAACTGTTGCTAGATATATGGTGAATGTTATAATATTTAGACCCATGTTTACTGTTACTGTGTTTGTGGATATCTGCTCAAACGTAGATATGTATGTGGTAACCATAATGTTTGATATTTTGGATCGCGATCGCGTTTTAAAAGCAAAACGCACCAAACGGCTTCATGTTTTTACTATTATCTCATTTCATATCATCATAACGAATGGAAACATTTGAAGTAACATGATAATCAATATATTTTTCTCTAGCGTAGTTGTTACTGAAATCTTTTGGAAGATTTATAGGCTGCTATAGGTTATTGTTATTATTATTTTATGCAGCACTGTGCATAGCCTATGCCTACAAGGCACAACAAACCTAGTGTTCATCATATTATATATTGTTGGAAACATTTGTGTGTGTGTGTGTGTGTGTGTGTGTATTCTGTGAATTTTAAAAAGCAATTTTAACCAGAAAAATCTGAAATGTATTCCCAAAATCGTGCAGGCCTTTCTCTTGATATCAGTATGTTCACTTTTTTTTTTCTTTCAGGGCCCAGATGCCACCGAGTCCTGCTGACTTCAACATTCACATGAGTCTCTGTATATGAACATGGTAAAAGTGAAAATCAAACACCTTGGAAATGAAAGGTATGTACAATGTTTTTAGGAATGGCACAAAGGTCTCTTTCTTTGGATCATTGTTTTCAATGAGTGCTTTTTTGTCATTTGTTGTGTATCTTTGGATTATGTTGTGTTGTAAATAAATCCAAACAATCAAAAAGCCATTCTTTTTTAAATCTCCTCATTCTTTGTGAAAGGTTGCTCAGAATGATTAGGACCTGATAGCTCCTAATAGGGCCATTAGGGGAGGGTCTTTGTCTTTCTCAGGTGTGAAAATCTTACATATTAATGACCTCTCGCATAAAGCTTTCTCACACAAAACACGTCGTACAAATTTTAAATCAATATATTGTCTTCTCTGAATGCGCAGTCAGGGTGATTTTCACATAGTTTTGGAGCAAATATTCTAGGCTACGTCATACAATTTTCAAAAGTCTTGTGAAGAAATAATCAGTATGGGTTTCATGGCCTTATTTCAGTGAGAATTTTTTTTTGTATTTTCACAAACCATGCATAAATGTCATTATCTCAAAACTACAAACTTTTACATACATGCTGCTGACATATTATTGTAGCAGAGTTTGTGCTGAATACAGTGTAATCAGACTTTAGCCATGAAAATGTCACAAGTAACCTCCAGAGCCCAGAAAACAGCTCAGACCCCAGAGGGTTAAACTTCAAACTACTTTAAACTTCAAACTAATTTAAACTTTAAACTTCTTCAAACTTTCTGGTCCGGCTTTCTCAAGCCAACTTAACCCCCTGAGGTCGGCGGTATCGCCGGCGATACCAGCTCGCTTTTTTAATCAGTGTAAAATAAACTCATAAATACTCTGTTGACTTTGATTTTCCATAGGAGTTTCATACATCAATCGATTCTGTTAAATGTGTATTATTTTTGTGTATACTCACAATAAAAACAAAGTGTTGTGCTTTTTGCCAAATTAAGAAAAATAAACACGAAACGAGTTCTTCTTTTTCTCTGCCAGTGAAGTCCATTCTGAAACGCGTCCGAAAATGAACAATAACTCAGCGAATACTCAGACAAACAGGCATACAGACACACAGGCATGAAGCTTGAATTCTCTTCTTTTAAATGAAGTAGTTTATATAAAAAACAAATATTCTCATCTTGTGAAATCTGTATTAAAAGAAAGCGATTCCAGTCGAGCTCATTACAGCTCATTCAAATGTAATGTGACACGCCCACGGAGAGCGCGTGCTATTCAAACGCAAATGTCTGAGGCAATCCTGCAAACCTGTGAACGCCCCCATATCAGCTCGAGAAAACACAAGTTTATTCAGATCATTACTTGTTTACACTGTCTCGCAGTGCTGTGAGGAATAATAATAATGGAAAATGTACCTCAGAAGTGCGGGTATATCGAGGAGCGAGCTGAGGAATACTGTAGTAAGTTTTTTTTCCTTCTCACGTGAATCGGGTTTCTGTTTATGAATGAATGAACGGCAGAGATGCGCGCTGTTTACCACAGCTCGCAAAAAGACAGTTTAAATTTAAATTGCGTGTGTGAATGAATGATAATGTTTTAGCAAACTGTATTGCTATACTGAGATGAGTAAAAATCGACTGAAATATGTTGAAATAAAATGTAGGCTATTTGTATAAGCAACATATTAAACTGCAAATTAACATTTATATGCCCTAATATTTCATAAAAATAACGTTACAGTCAGGCGAAATATGAAAGACAACATTTTGTTGATTAGATTTGGGTACAGTTTTACTGTAGAATATACTGCCACATCAAATAAGCTTTTGTTTAGCAATTTCTAAATACTATTTTTGTCAAAAATATAGTCATCAGCTAAGATGTTAGCTGTTCCAATGTTGGCTATATTCAAACTAATGAATACATAGATAAAATGTAGGCCTATAATAATTTTTTTTTACAAAGAAAGAGTACACTTGAAATATTGTTGAAATTGTAATTATTGTTGTAATTGTAACCTTTTTAATAAAATAGCAAAACATATTTAGAAGATAAATGTAAGCAACTTCTTCTTCTTAAATGGTCAATATAAGTCTTCTTCTAAATATATCTTTTGTCCTTGCATTGTGGCTCAGTCAGTGTCACACCTGAATGAATGGCTAATTATGCAGAGTGGGTGGGACATTGTAATCTCAGGTGTAAACCACTCCTCCTTCACGCCCCCCTCGCATATTGGCTTTCCAAGCAAAACCTGTTTTACATCAATTTAAATCAATGTATTGTTTTATGTGAACGATAAAGCAAGACTATTTTCACATAATTTTGAAGCCAGAATTCGAAGCGACAACATCCATTAGTCAAAAGTCTTATTGACACATATTTATTATGAGTTTTGTGGTCTTATTTCAGCAACTTTCATTTTTATTTTTTTCAATAACCACGCATAAACATTATTCTCTTAAAAATTCAAAAATATACATGCATGGTGATCACATATTTTGGTAGCCCTGTTTGTGCTATATAGAGTGAATTTACACCTTTGCCATTAACATGTTTATAAATAACTGAAAAAAGCACAAATGTCAGAGCATGTCAGAACACCTCCAGGGCCCAGAAAACCCCTCAGACCCCAAAGGGTTAAAGTTTGTCTCGACAAACTTTTTAATCTAGTTAATTTTATTACTGTAATAAGTTAATTTGTTTTTGTTACAAATATGGTGTCAGAACTCAAGTGTTATCTCTCCTTCTCTTCGCTCTAATCTTTGTTTTCATCTTTTCCATGTAGCGGCCATTAGCAGTTGATTGTGTTCAACAGTCAGCACAGTAGTTTTTTGTCTCGCAGCTGTTTCTACTCTCTCCTTGATTTCTTTGCTTTATATTCTCTTCCTTCTTGCCCTGTCTCACTGCCAGTGTGTTGTATGCCTCTCATATTCACCCATGCCTCTCTATCCGTCTTGTCAACGTGTTTTTTTCATGTTTTTTCCCTGCTTTCACACCTGTCCTCTGCCCACTGGTCAACAGACTGCCTATCCCAGTGCTGACAAACACTTGTCCTTGGTTCTGTTTACAGGAATGGACTGTCTGCTCATGTATGACCTCTGCTTTCCGCTGACCTTGGGACTGATCTGCTCTGTTTATGCTGCTGTATCCCTGGTAATGACTTTCTCATCTATCTGACTCCTCTATCGTCTTCTTTCTGCATCTGATCACTATAAGGATTGTCTCTCTGGTGTTTGTACAGGAGATCTAAACCAAATATGAGGCAATAATGTCTCTGAGCGTTCTCTGAGAAACACTTCCAGAGCTGAACTGATGTGAGATGATGATAGATGGTCCTTATGAAAGAGACAAAAGATGACAGAATAACCCAGAAGAAACTAGTTACCTCAGAGGATCCAGGAGTCTTTTCAATGATCAAATGTAGAAGTTCTGCTGCGTCTCGTTGTTCATGAACTTTGGGTTTGATGGAGAGAAAGCAAATAACAATCAAACACTTATACTGAGTAAGGTTTATCAGCAGAAACATTGACTGAATGCTGGAAACAGCAATAAAGAGACCAACCGTCTGTAATGCCGAGGCTCTTCGTGACTCCAGCTGCTGAAACTGCAGTTTTCTGTTGTGTTTCTAATTCACTGAACAACTTCTTCAACTCTTCAGCCAAGTGTCCATCAGATGAAACCCCTTCTCTGTCCAAACTACAGAAGACATTGAGTGTTTATCGATCGGCTGTTTGTCATGTTGTTTCCACTGCTGGAAGTGAAAGATGTTTCTTTACCTCTCGACATGTTGCCTGAATCCCTTCGTCATGAAGAGCATCTGAAGAACTGCATTCAAGCAGGAGGACCCTTGATTCTCCAGCCCACAGTATCCTGATATGAGAAACACATTAACACTGGACTGACAATCCAGCTGACCAGAGAAACTCCAGAAACACATCCGGCAGATCTTACAACATACAGAGCCATCGAGTGTCCATCGAGATCAGAAACTGACTCTACGGTTCAAAGCAAATGTTGGCTAGGTTTAAAAGAGAGTAGGTCTGGACATAGTCAATCAATATTCATCAGCTTCGACAGCAATTAAATTAAATGTGAGAAAAGAAGTCATCTATGACTGTGTGTTAATAATGTCCATCTTCAGAAAACAATTCAAATATGAATGGTTGATTGAACTGCAGAGAACAAAGTCACTGAAGATCAAACTGTTTCTCACAGAAAACAAACCGGATCATTGTGACAAAGTCGCAATGTAAGTGTTTTCTTTCAGTACAGCTCTATTCTAATCATGATTCACACGCTCTTTATTGATGGAGATGTTCAGAGCAGATGAAAGGGTCCATGTCTTACTTCTTCTCTTGGCTGTTGAGTCTGAGAGACTCTGGAGATGATCACCTCTGGGTTTCTGTGTCTTCTGGCTCTGTAATATGTTTTAGAGGAACTTGATCAAACTCAAAGACTATTTACACAAACACAATATATCTGATTAAATGACAGTGTCAACAATGACACTTGATCGAACATCTTTACAATCTACAACTGCATTATATTCTGTGTCCACAGACCCAACACGGCTGAATATTAGCAGTAGAACAGAATATCATTATTAACTTAAATTTATAAAACGGATAGTTCCGGTCCTTGATTCTGATTTGTTGAGCCGCATTCGACGGTGTTGTAAATGACTCCACAGACACACCGGTGAGCGCATTACATCAGTGTTACTGCGCAACTGACATTTGTGACTCTTTGTTGCTGCATGTGTTGCTTAGCATAAATAAATTATCATCATACCTTTGTGACAACTTCAGTGACGTCACTGTATACGGTGTAGTCGAGTTTCCCCAGCGCTGCACATCTGATCTCATACTCAGTTCCTGCTCTCAGATCAGTCAGAGTAACTGTGAGTTGATCCTTCAGCACAGGTTTACATCTCCAGACTGTGTCCTGCTTACGTTTGTACATTATTCTGAGCTCCACTGTTTCAGGACATGATGGAGGAACCTTCAGAACCAGACTATTATCTTTGAACTCTTCACTGATTGGACAGGCTGGTTTGGATGGAGGAATGAAGCAAACTGCTTCATCACATTCACTTTCATACAGCAAAATGCAGGAACCTGGAATATTCTTCATTTCCTTTGAGGACACAATGAACGTGGCTGGTTTACGGTCTTTTGAATCAATCAAGTTCTTAAATATCTTCAAGTTGCTCCTCAGTGTCTTTTGGATCTCAGGAGTGAGCCAAGACTTCTGCTTTGGACCAGGGCTGTTCTCATCAGTTTCTACATTTGTTGAAGGATTCAGATAGATGGTTTGTTTATGAAGAAGAACATCCGACCAGTCCAATGATGTGAATGTGTAGCAGACCAGATTTACAACCTCCAGATCCATCAAGATCAGATCCATGTTGTCTTCTACCTGTGCACCAGCATCCTTCAGCTGTCTGAGGACTGATTTAATGATATTAGACTCTCTTTCTCTCTCTTTCAGCCATTCTGCCAGGTCTCGTCCTCTGAATGGAGATTCATCATGTTCTTGTAGAAGATCATTCAGGTCAGTTTCCTTCATCACGTCTCCACGGATGTTTGGCAGCAGAGAGCCGAGTTTCTTCATGAGTCTCAGTTTGTACATGTAGCAGTTTTGCTTCATTTGCAGGATTGTATCATGGAATTCAGCAGAAGTCGAGGCAGGCGAGTCTTCCAGAAGGTCACTGCATTTCATCTCAGTTATATTCAAAATCTCAATCACTGATTCAGTTTTAATGATTAGATCCATGCTGATGTCCTTCTGAAGTTTGGAAGCTTTTGAGAGAAGTTTGTCCAGAGGAAAAAGCCAAACCCTCAGAGGAACCGCCAGCTCTTTCTTTTCTCCCAGCAGGTTTGGAAGATCAGTGAAAACCTTCAACGCATCTTCAAAAGAGGCCGGGTTAGACGGTAACTGGAAGTCGCCATAAAACGTGCATGTGAATTTTTGGACTGCGTCCTTCTGAGCGTCATTCATCTTCAGATTAATGTTTACTGAAATTAGTTTGAGCTTCTCTAAGGCCACTTTTGCTTCTCCTTCTACTGTCTTTATTTCCTCATCTGAGGAAACTTCTCTATCAAACACAAAGCAGGCGTCTGCTCCATACAGCACTGCTGTCACCACGTGTGTCGCTGCGTCAATTTCAAACACCTCGTGATGAACTATATTTTCAGGTGCCAAGTGGTTCATGGTCAGTTCTTCAAACCTGCTGGTTGAATGATAAAGTAGCGACAGTCTCTGCTGTTTGAAAGACTTCTTGGTGTCGTTGAGATATTTGGCTGCTCCAGTGACATTGACGAGTCCACCTAAAACACTCAGTTTCAGAGAGCCGTCAATGTTCAGTAAGCTTGATTTGTCCTGAATGGAGTCTGAAGCTGTGACTTTGAAATTTGTGTTAATATGGGGATGAACTCGTAGACTCTGCTTTAGCTTTTCTTGATCCCACAGTGTGATTCCTGCAAAAGTATAAAGTGTTTAATACAGTTGAGTCAATATTTATGTCTATAAACACAATATTGATTAAATCCCACTGTAGGGCTATGTGCATCTGTTGTGTAAAAAGAAGCTTTCTGAAGTGTGCTTATATGGTACACGCTTATTAGGATCACTTTCCCAACCAATAGACACTGGAGAATGCATGATCAATCTCCTTTGAAATATGTGTGAACATAATTTGTATTTGCCACTTACAGCAATGCAGTAATTGATGTGCAGAAAAACCTATGAGGAAGTCTAATTAACTGATAATCATTCATTTTGTTCACAATATGATGCATTTATTCACTGCTGCAAGTGATATAATCTACAAAACTTTTTAAAATACAGAAATAATCACAGACTAGAGTCATCCATAAAATGATATTTTATCAGGGTGTGTGATAGGATGGATAATTGTAAGTCAACTGTAGTATTTGTGTTCCCTTTCTAAATGGGAACTCGCACTGCGTCTGACAAGACCCGATGGGGAATGAGAGAGCATGGAAGAAACCGTATTTAGCTTGTATCCATTGATTTCAGCATTCTAACTATGCAAATGTCGAGGGGATGCGTGAGCACTAATATGTGTCGGTGCCTCCTATTGAAGAGATGCTAGTGAGCTATCTCTCAAAGGGGGTAACATCATTACTGAAGGCTCTGACCCTGCCGTCTAAGCCCCTAGGGACAACATCGCTTAAATGGCATATGTGCTGCAAGCATACAAAGCCGATCTGCTGAGGGACCTGGACTAGGGTCAGAGTCTTTCCCCTGATGCAATGGCTGAGCTGCGCCGCACCACAGATCTCGCTCTCTGGGCCAGTAAACAGACCTCTGCTGTGATCAGCAGCTTGATGGCAGCAATGGTGGCCACAGAGAGACATCAGTGGGTGAACCTGGCTAGCATCGGGACACAGAGAAGGGCTTTCTCTCCAATGCACTGGTTTCGCCTTCTGAACTATTCAACATATCCATTGAGGCGGTGGTCGATAAGTGTAAGGAGGCGAAGGCATGGTGTGCAGCCTTTAAAACATTCATACACCGCCGGCCCAAGTCCACGCCCAAACTGCCGGGGGAACTGGCCCGACTTGGGCTCACGACCAAAGACAGGGCCAGAGGGCTAGTGTCGCTCGCGTCCTCCTCCTCCGAGAAACAGGTCGAAGAGGAGGCGTGAGGCGAGGAAGAAGAAACTTGATCTCATGGAAGTGATTCAATGTAGACACTTACAGCGCTCTAGAATTGATGAGGGTAAAAAAAATCCTACCCTCCTTCCCTTGGAGGCCGATAACATCTGCTCTCATTCTCAAAAATGTTTTTATTTGCTATTTAATAACCCCTTTCAGTAACCCCCTGATAGGACGGCTTCCTTAAGAGTAGTGTAGTCATGCCTCCTCTCATTCTAGAGAATTATCCAGTTAAGGCCTTCACTATTTAGAGCTCTTTGTTAAAACAAGCCTGTTGTTAGAGTGTTGTTAGGCTTTCGCTTATCTATTGAGAGTTGTTCGGTTGAAGCTTCCACTCCCTTCAGCTGACCACTGGGATTGTGAATTTGAATGGTCTAGCTCTCTTTGCTAAAGGCCTCTGGTCTCTTAATGTTGGCAGTATGGAGTGGCATGGTTCTCTGTGAGCATCCTCGTTAAGCAGCCTTAGTATGAGATTGGGTTTCACTTTATTTTGATGGTGCCTTTAACACATTCTGTTGACTATAAGTAGCGTCGCACCTACATGTCTACTAACTCTCATTAGAGTGTTAGTACAGTATTAGTAGACTGGTAGGGTTAGGGTTAGAATAAGTTGACATGTAGTTGCAAAATTACTTATAGTCAGTAGAATGTCTGTTAGAGCATCACAATAAAGAGTTAGTAGATATTAAGCAGACACTCTACTAATACTCTAATGAAAGTTAGTTGACATGTAGTTGCAAAGCTACTTATAGTCAACAGAATGTTCAAAAGGGACCATCAAACTAAAGTGTTACCTGAGATTGTATTACCTCCTCTCATTTAGAGAGTCTTCCTGCCGAATACTGCAATCTCTGACCTCCGCCTGGATAGCTTTGTCCAGTCAAGTCAAGGCACCTTCATTTATATAGCGCTTTTAACAATATGAATTATTTCAAAGCAGCTTTACAGTGATAATAGGAAATTACAGTAACAGAGATTGTTTCGGCTTTACAGCAGCTCAAGGATAAAGTTATTGTCCAGCTAAAGTTAGTTTTGATTGATTCACTTCTTTCTTTGGCTCTCAACAAAGGCGGCCGCATTTTCTTCCCCTCCTCTCCCTTACCTTCCCTGCTTTGCTCCTCTCGTCTCGTCTAGTCTACTGTCTTGTACTTTGAGAGACTCTCTCCGCACTGCTCTCCAAACTAAGAAATTATGGATTTGATCAACTGGTCTCTCAAAGCAAATTGACACCATCTTCTCGACGAGAAGCTTGGGTTCGGGGGAACCTGACTGCCCTGCCGGAACGTTCGCAGCTGGCTACACGATGGACGTGTGGGAGAGGTGGCGGGTCGTGTGTCTGGCGGCTCTTTCCGTGGAGGACATTAAAGATATCTACCTATTCGGAACCATGATAACAGGTCTTCTGCTGATTGGATTAGGTATTGCCCTGGTTTATCGAGGAATTAAGAAGACGGTGACAGCTGTCCAAAGCCCCACAGGGCTGCCAGTCATGATTTTAGCAGTGGGCAGAGCTGTCAGCACTCAGACTGTGACTATGAACCACAATATGGATAACATCATGGAGAAGCTCACAGCTTTGCAAAGGCAAATGGATCGTTTCGGAGACCCAAATGGACCAGAAGCTGTGTAAATTGGAATGTGGCTACTCGTCCCAAGACCAAACAATCCCTATCTTATCTGCTTTTGGACCCCTCTACCAGCACTGGCCTTGGCCGAGGCTGCTGTTGGAACAACATCTACCCCGGAAGAGAGCACTGCATTGAGACGCTCTTGCGTTCCTTTCCCCACTACCCACTGACACCTGTTGATTGTTGACTCTGTCTGGGACCTGATCAAGGTTGTCTCCATGGCAACTGCTGTGTATCGCTATGACATCCTGCGGACTTGAGGCACCTAGATTATGATGCCAGGCATAGCGACTCTCCAGGCCTACACATACACAAACTCTTACATATATACAGATATACAATCACCCTCCCCTACCCCCATCCCTCGCCTTCGACGCTTGTCTGACAGGCGGGTCTGACCAGCGCCGAGAAATGGCTGCAGGACCGGATGGCTGCTTGCCTGTGCTGGGTAACCTCCACCCCCCACTCCCCTCCCCTGTTGCAAGTCTTGTGTGTTCATGTTGTAGAGTGCACTGATATGTGCTAATGTTGCTGAGGTGTTTTTTACTGTTCCCAAACAGTACTCCTTACAGGAGCATAGTCTGGGGGTTGCCTTTTTTTCTCCTCACCTCTCCTCATGTCATGCTGTATTTTTCTCCTCAAACGAAATTTCTAACACGACACCGCTCTAACAGAAAACCTTAACGTGCTCCGGCCCCTCATCCCCACAAAACAGTGCCTGGTGGCTCGTGAACACACTCCCGGAAATAGGTTCCAAGGTGCAAACGATAATCGGTTATCTCTGCGCAAACCTCTGCAAAAATGTTCAGTCCATAGGTATGCGCATTTGAATATATATGTGCGCAGGCGTGTTAGGGGTGGGGGGGGGGGTCGATTCTTCGATGCATCGCGATGCGGACGTGGACGATTCTGAATCGATTCACAAATGTCAAAAATCGATTTTCTAAAAAAAATAAAAATAATTTGGAATAACGTAATACTGATGGAACGCAAAAGGCAGAACTCTAAAGCGGACTTGCAGTGCGCAGACAGTCTGTGGCGTGCACATAACAGAGTCGCACACAACAGACGCATGATGGCTGAGCGCCAAATTCGAACGCCGCCCTCTTCGTTAAAAGCTAACGTATGGAAAATTGGCAATTTCATTGTTACCTATATAGTATTTTTTGTATGAGAGCTGCTTTCTGTATTGTTTAGTTTTCACATCAATATGCTGCAAACCGATCTGTTATACGTACGTTATACTGCCCTGCAATATGTGCAATGCCAGTCACAAAAAGTTACAGTTTGACTATGCTCTCTGCAGATGTTCATTCACTTTTTTTGTATAAGCTGTTTTTGATGGTATACAGCAAACATTTCAAGTCATAACTCTTTATTATTTAGTTGTGTATAAGAGCGTCTTTGTATGTTACTAATTATTCAGAATATGCGCAAGTCCACAAGCATTATATGAGAGCTGCTGGTACATAATTCTTTATTTTTTAATGAAAACTGTTTGTGAATTTGCTACAGCAAAATGTTTTTTGTCTGAAGGATTATATTGCTCATTGGAAATAACAAGAGGATGTTGGTTAGAAGTCTATTATTTATTAAATGCTAGAGATTCAGAATATGCTGAAGTTTGTATTCATTTAAGTCAAGTCAAGTCAAGTATATTTGTATAGCGCTTTTCACAATACAAATTGTATCAAAGCAGCTTCACAGTATTAAATTAAAATAATACAACAAGGTTTGTTTCTAGTGGAGTTTATTGATTGATAAAAATAAATTAATATTCCCAAAATATCCCCAACTGAGCAAGCCCAAGGCAACAGTGGTAAGGAACCGAAAAACTCCATCAAGTGACCTGACGGTGACCTAAAACTCTATCAGGTGACCTAATGGAGAAAAAAAACCTTGGGAGAACCCAGGCTCAGTCGGGGGCCAGTTCTCCTCTGGCGTTTATGAACTAGAGACCGAATTTAACTGTAAGATTAAAAGTATTATATGAATGCCTGACTGAAGAGATGCGTCTTTAATCTAGTTTTAAACTGGGAGAGCGAGTCTGAGCAACGAACAGTATCAGGAAGACTATTCCAGAGTTGTGGCGCTAAATATGAAAACGCCCTCCCTCCTTTGGTGGATCTGGATATCCTAGGTATGACCAGAAGCCTTGAATTTAGTGATCTTAAAGAGCGCGATGGATTGTAGGGCGATAGAAGATCCATTAAATACACCGGAGCTAAGCCGCTTAGGGCTTTATAAGTCAGTAGCAATACCTTGTAATTAATACGGGACTTTATATGTAACCAATGTAGTGATGTTAAAATCGGTGTTATATGATCATATTTTCTTGATCTAGTAAGAAATCTAGCGGCGGCATTCTGGACTAACTGTAACTTGTTTATAGAGGATGCAGGACAACCAGCTAATAAAGCATTACAGTAATCTAGTCTCGAGGTCATGAATGCATGAACTAACTTTTCTGCATCAGAAACTGATAGCATGTTAATGTTTCTAAGGTGAAAAAAGGCTTTTCTTGTAACATATGAAATATGATTTTCAAAAGACAGTTTGCAGTCTAGTATAACACCCAGGTCCTTTACTGTAGAGGATAAAGTAACAGGATATCCTACTATATTAACGTTGTAGTGAGCGAGGTTTTGTAGGTGGTTTTTGGAACCGATAAGTATTACCTCTGTCTTGTCTGGATTTAATAAAAGAAAATTGCGCGTCATCCAATCTTTTATATCTTTAACGCACTCTGTCAATTTGGATAATTTAGCGTTTTCATCTGGCCGTGATGAAATATAAATTTGAGTGTCATCAGCATAACAATGGAAACTAATTCCATGTTTCCTTATAATATTTCCAAGTGGCAGCATATATATTGAGAATAACAGAGGGCCTAACACAGATCCCTGCGGCACTCCATAGTTTACTGGAGTTATGATCGATTTTTCCCCATTTAAACAGACAAAATGGTAGCGGTCTGATAGGTATGATCTGAACCAGCTTAAAGGGGGGGTACAATGGTGTTTCATGTATTCAGAGTTGTTTACAGTGTTAAAGAGATGGATTCTCATGCTAAACATGGGCAAAGTTTAAAAAAAATATTTTGGACGAATAACGGAGAATTTCTGTGCCGAAAATCTTACTTCCGGGTTGGTACAAGTTTCGGCTGTTTTTTTTCAATCGTGGATCTAATGACGTAGATGAGAGTGGAACTCCTTATATGAGAATTTCTCTCGGAAAAGCTCGCCCGCGCACACGTCGACCGTGCAGCGGTCCCAGTGATAAAAGACCCCATTCATGTAAGTACAACTGGATCAGATTTCTGTCTTTTGCTGGAAATCAAGCACTACCGCTAGACTCTATAGCTCCGCCTCCAGGACCTCGGCTTTTTCCGGAGAGGATCGGAAAGCTGTATTTTTCTTTTATAAATGTAATAAAACTAAACACTTTTTGGAGATATTAAAGATGCACTACTACTCTATAGGTACTCAAGATTAACATGAGATTAGGTGAAACTGTGCATGTTATGTACCCTTTAATGCTTGTCCTTGAACACCAGTATAATTTTGTAGTCGATCTAAGAGTATTGTGTGATCTATAGTATCGAACGCAGCACTAAGATCAAGTAAAACTAGTATTGAGATACAGCCTTGGTCAAAAGCTAAGAGTAAATCATTTGTGATTTTAACGAGTGCAGTATCAGTGCTATGATGCGGCCTGAATCCAGACTGAAACTTTTCATAGATGTCATTTTCTTGCAAGAAAGAGCCCAGTTGAGCGGATACAACTTTTTCTAGTATTTTAGACATAAAAGGAAGATTTGAAATGGGTCTATAATTTGCTAGATTATGTGGGTCTAATTGTGGTTTCTTAATGAGAGGTTTTATAATTGCCAGTTTAAATGTTCTTGGAACATGACCTAAAGATAAAGACGAGTTAATAATATTGAGAAGAGGCTCTTCCACTATCGGTAGTACTTCTTTCAGTAGTTTAGTGGGTATAGGATCTAATGAACATGTTGTTGTTTTAGATGAAGTGATAAGTTTATTTAACTCTATTTGTTCTATTGATGTAAAGCACTTTAAGTGTTCTTGCGGGGTGGTAATTGAGGCTGAATTATAAGGCGCGATCGAAGATTGAACGTTTACAATTGTGGTTCTGATGTTTTCTATTTTCCCAGTGAAAAACTTCATGAAATCATTACTACTAAACTGTAACGGGATATTTTGTTCAGGTGACATCTGTTTATTTGTTAGTCTAGCCACGGTGTTAAGTAAAAACCTAGGATTGTTTTGGTTGTTTTCTATTAGTTTGCGGAGGTGCTTAGCCCTGGCCGCTTTTAGGGCCTTTTTATAACGTGACATACTGTCTTTCCACGCGAATCTAAAGACCTTTAAATTAGTCTGTCTCCATTTACGCTCTAAATTACGGGTTTCTCTCTTTAAAACATGCGTAGTATTGTTGTACCATAGTGCTTTACTTTTCTCTCTGACCTTTTTTAATCTAATGGGTGCAACAATATCCAATTTTCCAGAGAGAATGGTGCTCATAGTGCTAGTTAATTCCTCTAGTTCATCTGCTTGTTTGGGTTCACTGAGCAGCTGAGACAGATCAGATAAGCTATTTGAAAAATTATCTATGGTGGATGGAAGGATTGTTCTGCCTGGTCGATAATGCGCGCAGCATGATATATTACAGGAGTACGCAATATGCAAGTTACCAAGTAATGGTCAGTGACATCATCACTTTGTGGAATGATATCTATATCGGTTGGATCGGTTCCATGTGATATAATTAAATCGAGTGTATGATTAAAACGATGAGTTGGTCCGGTAACGTTTTGCTTGACCCCAAAGGAGTTTAATAAATCTGTAAACGCAGCCCCTAACGCATCATTTTGATTATCTATGTGTATGGTAAAATCTTCAACAATTAATGCTTTATCGACAATGACTAATAGGTCTGAGAGAAAATCTGCAAACTCTTTTAGGAATTCAGCGTAAGGCCCAGGCTGTCTATATACGGTAGCCAAGGCTAAAGATAATAGGGATGTTTTTCTAACAACTAAGAGCGTAACATTTAGTACAAGTACTTCAAACGAAATTAACTTATAACCCGTTTTCTGAGTAACATTAAGAATGTCTTTATAAATTGTTGCAACACCGCCGCCACGACCAATCAGACGGGGCTCATGCTTATAGGAGTATCCTGATGGAGTAGACTCATTTAGACCGAAATAATCATTTGGATTAAGCCAGGTTTCAGTAAGGCAAAGTACATCGAAGCTATTATCTGTGACTATTTCATTTACAATAACTGCCTTAGGTGTGAGTGATCTAATGTTTAGAAGACCTAGCTTTAGAAATTGTTTTTGTTTACTAATAGCAACATTTTCTGTTTTAATAAAAATTAGATTTTTCCTAGATCCTGCAGTAGATTTATTATTTGATCTCACTAAACGAGGAATAGACACAGTTTCTATGCAATGTTCTACACTAGTATTTATATCAGTTAAATTGGTGCAGCATAGACTATGATTTGGACTTTTGGTTACTAGTCAAAAGGTATTTAACATTTTGGAGATGTTATCCGACAGAAGATCTGCTCCGATTCTACTTGGGTGTAAGCCATCAGCACGGAAAAGCCTAGGACGCTCCCAAAACAGATTCCAATTATTTACAAAGAGCAGTTTCTGCTCACTGCACCATGACACTAACCATTCATTTAGCACAAATAATCTACTAAACTTTTCATGTCCTAGTCGGTACTAGTCAGTCAGGCGTCCTAGTCCTAGTCAGGCGATGTGCTGCGTACCGTATCGATCAGATTCCTGAAGTCTTTTTTCAGAACCTCCGTCTGGCGCAGCCTGATGTCGTTCACTCCCGCGTGCAGGACCACAGTTCCGACGCGCTCGTCACCGTTCAGAATCTCGGGAACGCGAGCAGCGATGTCAGAAACACGAGCACCAGGAAAGCAGTGACTGCACCTTACTTTTACCTACTGTAGCGTGTACGTGCCGAACGATGGAATCGCCGATGATCACAGCATCACGTTCTGTTTCGCGGAGAGGGGAGAAGCGGTTTTGGGTGGATATCTCGAAAACCGGGAAGGGCGGAGAGATTCTTGGTCTAGACCTGACTCGCGTCTTCCGCTGCGGAACCATCCAGGCTTTGTGTTGGCGTGTTGGAGCCGGAGTGAAAGAGACCATGGCTGATCGTGACCTCGGCGCTCGGGACCGATGCTGAGAAATGCACGGAGTAGACAAGGTCGGGGTCAGCGGGTTAGTAATGTTAATCACTGATTTGTGTGCATCATGATCGGCGCGTGATGTTTCTAGAGCCAAACGCCGGTCTAGCAGCTCGGCCTGTCTCACTAAAAGGTCGTGGATCTGTTTCTCAACAGCTTCCAGCTCAGACTGCACCACGTGCAGCTCAAATGTGTCCTCACCGGCACCAAAAGGTAGACTACTTACATCTGATATATTCGCCATTTTAACAGATGGACAGTACATTAGCAACGACGCTACCAGTGATGCTATCAATATTAATACTAGTTTATGACTGAAGTCTTGGATATAATCCGTTTTTTTTTTGTGGTACGGGTGTAGAGTAGACGCACGATAGGCAAAAAAATGTTTGTGAGTGTGGAGAAGACGCATTCAGCCGTTAATTTAATAATCGATAATCGTTACCCTCTGAATCGTAATCGAATCGTGAGGTGCCTAGAGATTCCCACCCCTAAGGCGTGTAGTCCTTTACAAACGAACTCTCAACAAACTCTCTCGTGACTCTCTCGTGTCAGCGAAGCCACGTGGTGACTCTGTACAGATAAAACGACAACGTTTTATCTGTACAGAGATAAAGGGAAGGGAGGGAGGCCTTCACAGGGGAGAGACTAGTTGACACTTCAGGACTGCGTTGTCATCGTGTCCAGGCGCAGGTCCTTCATCGGATCTGGATATGGCCTGGATCCGGCGGACTGCGATAAACCTCGGGATAAACAGAGAGACTAATATTAGCGTAGACGCCATCCATCTTATGATGTAACAAGTACATCAGGATTTATGGGAAGTGTTCCGGGTTCCGGCTGACCTGATCTATGCAGCCTAAAATTGAATTATAGAAGTCTATAATGCATTATGTGTATACTAGGCCAAAGAGATGTGTCTTTAATCTAGCTTTGAACTGACAGAGTGTGTCTGCTTCCCGGACAATGTTAGGAAGACTGATCCAAAGTTTTGGTGCTAAATAGGAAAAAGATCTACTGCCAGCAGTCGATTTTGATATTCTAGGTATTATCAACTGACCAGAATTTTGAGATCGCAATAGACGTGAATTGTGGTATGATTCTCTGAGAGCTCTGTTCTTGGTAGGGCTGTCTCTATAGTATAATAGGTAATTAGGCCTCCTTTTGTGCTAGTTATCCTGTTGAGTCCTCCGCCCATCAGAGACCCCCTTTTCCAGCTGAGCTCTCTTAGGTTGAACATGAGTGATACTGCCCTTTCCTGAGAAGGGCCGTTATACTACGGCTCTCACTAAACCGACGAGTGACCCGCAAATTTTGCTCAAACGGGTGAAAAATATCCAACCGTGTCGGATACGGGTGCGGGTCGGGTCGGACACAGGGGAAACACGGGTCTAAACACGGGTTTAAAACAATCACATGCAAACATAAAAATATATGCATATTTTTAGGAACACATCTACAAAAATATCCCTGTATTTCAAGTTTAATAATTTAAAATCCACATCAGTTTATTTGTGTCCACGCCCTCCCAGGATCTATAACGTTTCCTAGGCTACTTTCAGTTTTAAAAATTCATCATAACCGCACGCGCGATCTGCTTGCAGTCGTCGAGATGGATGCTGAGGAGTTGAAGAAAACAATAGCTAGTGGAGATTGTAAAGTTGTCGACAATACGTCATCAAAAATCAAATCCAGTGTGTGGGAGAAATTTGGAGTTATCTGAAGAAAATATTGTGAAAGGCTTTGCTGCATTTCGTGTTGGATAGCCACAGATGTGGAACTTCATCGCTGAGGAAGCACGCAGATAACTGTGGTAACAAAGCACTTCTATCGAACAGAATTTTTCAGATTTAACACTGTTAAGTATGTGTGGTGTGCAGGGCGTGTTTGAACCCAAAATTGTCTGATGTAGGCTAGACGAAATTGCGTGGCATATAGTGTTGTAGCCGCTTCTGTTCGATTGGTAAAATGTTATAAGGCTACTCAGTTTAGTGGTAAAGTTAACCATGTTCTTCATGTACCGGCCTTTTGACAGCTTCGGCTGAAGTTGTCCTTGTGTTAATTGTTGTGTAATAACTTCTATATGACCTGGCGACAAACATTTTTGTAAGTGTGTCTAATGTGATTGGCTAAACTGATTTTATTTCGGGTGCGGGTCGGGTGTCGGTTCTATTTTAAGCGGGTCGGGTACGGATTTTAATTAGTGCTGCTGTCGGAAAACGGGTCGGATGTGGTTTTAAGCACTGCGGGTACAGGTGGTGCGGATTTACAAAATCGGACCCGTGCAGGACTCTGAGCCTCCCTGATAGGTTTATTCTAGTGTATTAGCTAGTAGTCATTACGTAGAGTACTTTGAGAACCTTAGGGCTCCGCACAATCTGCAGTCTCGAGTTGTTAGGCTGTCCATGAGCCTCCTTAAGATACTCCTGTAGGCTAAGCTTGGTACACCCCTTGTTAGAGGGTCAGTATGCAGAGTGCCTTGTAGCCCATATAGCAGTATTGTCTAGTGATGGGCTTTCAGCCTCCTGGATTAACTGTTTTTTTGGGCCGAGCCTGTGTAGTTCTCCCCTAGTTTGAGAGGGTTGGTTTGCTGAGTTGATATGCCCCTGGGGATAGTTAATGGTAGATCTTCTGGGGCCTCCTTTAACAACATAATTATGTCAATTTGAAGGAATTTCGGTAACCCTTCCTTTTACAGTCCCCTAATTACTAGGTATTTACCTGGTAAATATATGGTAAGTTATAGTTGGTTATTGGTAATTACGACAGGTAACAAGAATGTAAATGCAGAGAAACTACAAACTAATTACTAGGTATTTACCAGGTAAATATATGGCAAGTTATAGTAGTTTATTGGTAATTACCACAGGTAACAAGTATGTAAATGCAGAGAAACTACAAACTAATTACTAAGTATTTACCTGGTAAGCATATGGTAAATTATAGTATTTTAGTGTGTAATTACTTAAGGTGATTAGTATGCAATTACAGAGAAACTACCAGGGAAAAAAACACCACTGTTAAATATCAAGTCAACAAAGTACTGTGTACTTGTTACCTGTTTAGGTTGGTAATAACTCAGATTTAATTGTGTACTTCCTTAGAATGTAGGCAGCCAATTTTTAGAAACACCTCCAGTATTACCCATCAATTCAAGTTAGGTGTGTAGTTATCCTAGGGTTATGTTGGTAACAGTCCATGTTTATTTATTACTATCTTGAAATTAAGATGGTAGTTTCCAATAAATTACTTTGTCTTACATAGTTGTTGTTCATTGCTACACCCATTTATAGAGGGTTTATCAAATAATTTACCTTACACTTATCTGGTAACTACCCCGCAGGAACAGTTTTCCCTAATGTCATGGCACATCTTAAATACTGAGTATGTTCTTGCAGATGTTTTTACAATTTACTCAGTAAGTAAAGTGCAACTGTACTGTAAAATGAAGCCTTGTTTATTTCCATGGTATTACCGGAATTGTACCATATAACCTGATCATTCCCTTTTCCATATAGTCACACTTTTTTACCTTGTATGTCTTGCAACGTTACCAAGGAAAACATGACAATTTACTCGGTAAGTAAAGTGCAACTGTACTGTAAAATGAAGCCTTGTTTATTTCCATGGAATTACTGGGATCTTACCCTATAATCTGATCATTCCCTTTTCCATAGTCACATTTTTTTTTACCTTGTAGCCTATGTCCTGCAACGTTACCAAGGAAAACATGACAATTTACTCAGTAAGTAAAGTGTAACTGTACTGTAAAATGAAGCCCTGTTTATTTCCATGGAATTACTGGGATCTTACCCTATAATCTGATCATTCCCTTTTCCACAGTCACATTTTTTTACCTCGTTTGTCCTGCAACGTTACCAAGGAAAACATGACAATTTACTCAGTAAGTAAAGTGTAACTGTACTGTAAAATGAAGCCTTGTTTATTTCCATGGAATTACTGGGATCTTACCCTATAATCTGATCATTCCCTTTTCCATAGTCACATTTTTTTACCTCGTATGTCCTGCAACGTTACCAAGGAAAACATGACAATTTACTCAGTAAGTAAAGTGCAACTGTACTGTAAAATGAAGCATTGTTTATTTCCATGGTATTACCGGAATTTTACCATATAATCTGATCATTCCCTTTTCCATAGTCACATTTTTTTTTTACCTCATATGTCCTGCAACGTTACCAAGGAAAACATGACAATTTACTCGGTAAGTAAAGTGCAACTGTACTGTAAAATGAAGCCTTGTTTATTTCCATGGTATTACCGGAATTGTACCATATAACCTGATCATTCCCTTTTCCATCTAGTCACTTTTTTTTACCTCGTATGTCCTGCAACGTTACCAAGGAAAACATGACAATTTACTCAGTAAGTAAAGTGTAACTGTACTGTAAAATGAAGCCTTGTTTATTTCCATGGAATTACTGGGATCTTACCCTATAATCTGATCATTCCCTTTTCCATATAGTCACAATTTTTTACCTTGTATGTCCTGCAACGTTACCAAGGAAAACATGACAATTTACTCAGTAAGTAAAGTGCAACTGTATTGTAAAAGGAAGCCTTTTTATTTCCATGGAATTACTGGGATCTTACCCTATAATCTGTAATAGCTACGTAACTGTAGCTATTACAGATTATTGGGTAAAATCCCAGTAATTCCATGGAAATAAAAAGGCTTCCTTTTATAGTACAGTTGCACTTTACTTAATGAGAATGTTCAACGTGATCTCATGAGAATACGTGTGTATTTTTACGTAAAATGTAATTCTACCGTACATTTACTTACGTTTTATACACACAGAAACGTATAATACTGACGTATTTACAGCACTAAAATGTAAAATGTTTACGAATTAACAGCACAAAAACGATTAGCCTACATGCAGTTAAACAAGAATACACTTTAAAACCTTAAAAATATCTTATTTAATCGTTTAACCATTTAGTTTATTTACAGTGAGACACAAAATACATTTTCTCCAATAGAACAATAATACACCAACATAAATTCACAAAATACATCAATTTTATTATACTTGATATAATCCAAATCTTTAGAATCCATACGTTTGGAAGAAAGAGATCCAAATTCAGCCCTTTATCCAGTGAGTGATCTTCATCTCCATTTCACAGGCTATCACAGCAGCGCAGTCCGTAACTGTCAGACTCAAATCCCGCGCTCGTGATGAATTCAAATTCAAAAATTGCGCTCTCAAGAAGCGTTACGACATGTTTTACGGCAGTGATATCGAACGCTCATTGGCTCTCACCTGTTCGTCCATGTTCGTCACAGATTGCAACATGCCGTATTTCAGTCGGTAAACTACATTTGAAATGGGGAAGCGCGCGCATTCATACAGAGGGAAGCCGGATTACCATTTTCATGGATTAATAACTTAAATTCTGCTCTGGACCTCATTCAAAACTATTATACTGAGAGAGGACTGTGACTGCAACACATCGTCATGTGAACGACTTTTGGTACCGGTTTTGACATTTTTGCAATAAATAAATTATTGTGATTACACGTATGTTGTTTTTCTTCATAATTGTAGCCTATGTAGTTTTCTATCTTTGAAAATTACGTATTAATACTACTTATTAATGAGACCAGGCTGGAATGTTTTAGTTAAGTTGCAGAACACACATGGTAAAAGTTTGTGATTTCAAAAATGTTTAAGCAGTACCAAAGGATGTGGTAGGAGTCTGGTAATACAATAGAAATAAACAAGGCTTCCTTTTACAGTACAGTTGCACTTTACTTACTGAGTAAATTGTCATGTTTTCCTTGGTAACGTTGCAGGACATACGAGGTAAAAAAATGTGACTGGAAAAGGGAATGATCACGTTATATGGTACAATTCCGGTAATACCATGGAAATAAACAAGGCTTCATTTTACAGTACAGTTGCACTTTACTTACCGAGTAAATTGTCATGTTTTCCTTGGTAACGTTGCAGGACATACGAGGTAAAAAATGTAACTATGGAAAAGGGAATGATCAGATTATATGGTAAGATCCCAGTAATTCCATGGAAATAAACAAGGCTTCATTTTACAGTACAGTTACACTTTACTTACTGAGTAAATTGTCATGTTTTCCTTGGTAACGTTGCAAGACGTACAAGGTAAAAAATTGTGACTATATGGAAAAGGGAATGATCAGGTTATATGGTACAATTCCGGTAATACCATGGAAATAAACAAGGCTTCATTTTACAGTACAGTTACACTTTACTTACTGAGTAAATTGTCATGTTTTCCTTGGTAACGTTGCAGGACATACGAGGTAAAAAATGTGACTATGGAAAAGGGAATGATCAGATTATATGGTAAGATCCCAGTAATTCCATGGAAATAAACAAGGCTTCATTTTACAGTACAGTTACACTTTACTTACTGAGTAAATTGTCATGTTTTCCTTGGTAACGTTGCAAGACGTACAAGGTAAAAAATTGTGACTATATGGAAAAGGGAATGATCAGGTTATATGGTACAATTCCGGTAATACCATGGAAATAAACAAGGCTTCATTTTACAGTACAGTTGCACTTTACTTACTGAGTAAATTGTAAAAACATCTGCAAGAACATACCCAGTATTTAAGATGTGCCATGACATTAGGGAAAACTGTTCCTGCGGGGTAGTTACCAGGTAAGTGTAAGGTAAATTATTTGATAAACCCTCTATAAATGGGTGTAGCAATGAACAACAACTATGTAAGACAAGGTAATTTATTGGAAACTACCATCTTAATTTCAAGATAGTAATAAATAAACATGGACTGTTACCAACATAACCCTAGGATAACTACACACCTAACTTGAATTGATGGGTAATACTGGAGGTGTTTCTAAAAATTGGCTGCCTACATTCTGAGGAAGTACACAATTAAATCTGAGTTATTACCAACCTAAACAGGTAACAAGTACACAGTACTTTGTTGAGTTGATATTTAACAGTGGTGTTTTTTTCCCTGGTAGTTTCTCTGTAATTGCATACTAATCACCTTAAGTAATTACACACTAAAATACTATCATTTACCATATGCTTACCAGGTAAATACTTAGTAATTAGTTTGTAGTTTCTCTGCATTTACATACTTGTTACCTGTGGTAATTACTAATAACCAACTATAACTTACCATATATTTACCCAGTAAATACTTAGTAATTAGTTTGTAGTTTCTCTGCATTTACATTCTTGTTACCTGTGTTAATTACCAATAACCAACTATAACTTACCATATATTTACCAGGTAAATACCTAGTAATTAGGGGACTGTAAAAGGAAGGGTTACCGGAATTTCTGTAAGCCTCCATTATAAACTTACTCCAGTGAGTTGGTCAGTTCTCCCCTCGTTCTAGAGGCTGATCATGTAGAGTTCTCCACTACAAGTATGCTTCAATGTATATGTAATGAGAGATTATAATCAAGGTATTAATAAATATTTTTCCTTCTAAATATCACATGAGTTGAATGACTTCTCTGGAAATTTTACTTTATTATAGAAATTACCAGTGTGAATACTGAAATGTTCTTTTCATTTGTAATGTCTGTATCTGATATCTGAATGCAGTAACAGTGCTTGACTATTTATCCCGGCTTCCAGAAATGAAATAGGGACTGGTTTTGTGTTTCAGAAAGGTCTTCAACGTGTTAAAACAAATAGGGGTCATTGAAGTCTATAGTTTAGGGGACCATTTCTCAGTTAAAGCCTATATTTTCAATTTAGACTAAAGTGTCCTATCCTGAGAGAAAGAACTTATCTTGATGTTTTGAGACGAGACTCCTGTTTATAGTTAGAGCCTGGCCAAATCCAACCTTGGAAAAGCTGTGTGTCGGTGTGTGTGTTAGTCTTCTTGGTTACAGGTTAAGGAACCACTGGCATTGTTGGAGATTGACTGAGTTGTTGTTCGGGACATGCTGGCGCCCAGTAACCCAAATCTGAGACCTGGAAGGTCACGATGTGCCTAACTTCAGGGTCTGAGTGTCAGCGGCATAATCGATGGAGATATGCTTCAATCTATCTGCATATGTGTGGAAAATTACTATGTTTATCTATTTCTTAGCCAATCAGAATCATTCAACCTGCAAGCAATGACGTAGCTTAGATCTTTGAAATGGTATTACTGCTGTGATCTTTGTAACTGTAAGCGGGGCGGCCTACGAACTCCTGTGTGAGTCTTGAAGCTGAACTTCTGCTGATGAAACTGCAAACTATCTTCAGTAAAACTTTTCTTACATTTTTTATAATTCTGACTATGGGGGCCCTATTTTAACGATCTGAAACGCTAGTGTCAAAGCGCAAAGCGCAAGTAACTTTGTGGGCGGGTCTCGGCGCTGTTGCTATTTTCCCGGTGGGATAAATGACTCTTGCGCCCGGCGCAAATCTAAAAGGGGTTGGTCTGAAGTAGCTTCATTACTCATAGGTGTGGTTTGGGCGTAACGTCGGTTAAACAGGCATATAATAATGTGGGTAAATGTGTAAGCTAGATGTATGCTTTTATAATAAATTGTCTATCTATCTATCTATCTATCTATCTATCTATCTATCTATCTATCGTTTGTAATAATATGATTTGCAAAAATGAAAACTGCTGCTTCTGTGTAGATTAGAGAATCAAAGTATATGCGCGTTGTGCATGCTATACATTATGGTCAAGCATGCGCCCTTAAAATAGCATAATGAACAACACGCAACGCGCCACTGACTTTAGACTAGGTTTTTTCTGGCCAGTGGCGCAATTGTTTTATGGAACAGTAAAATAGCATCAGGGATTGTTTGAGCCGGAACAGGCCTCCTCTTTTGCGCTGAACCGCCCAGGGAGCGCAAGTTCATTCCCTAGTTTAGCGATGTGCTTCTGTGGAGGGAAAAGCGCGCTTTGCGCGGGTGCAAAATAGGAATGAAACATGCGTCGGTGTACAAAGTCAATTGCGCTGGGTGCAAGATAGGGCCCTGGGTCTTCTTTCAAACAACTGGTCCTTGGGTCCTAATCTGTTAACCCTTAACATAGCACTTCTGTCTCTGAAATCCATTGTGAAGTGGTTACTGCCTGTTGCAATACCTTCTCATTGGAGGCCTCTGAATCTAGAGATTCTGCTTAGGCAGACAGTTGTAGGCTGACCAGGCTGATGGTGAATCTGGTGAATCTAGAGGTTGATGCTTTAAATCCCCCTGAAGCAGAGGTGGAAAGTAAGGAATTACATTTACTCGCATTACTGTAATTGAGTCGTTTTTTTGTGTATTTCTACTTTTTTAAGTAGTTTTTAAAATCTGTAATTTTACTTAAGTATGTTTTGTTTAAAGTATTGTAATTCGCTACATTTTAAATCATATCCGTTACTGAGTAAAAAAAATAAAAAATAGGGCGGGAGAACAGACGCAAAAACCACAAAAAATATGGAGACGGACAAGACAGATTCTTTACACACACACATGTGAGGCGAAGCCCTGGAAAGTATGGGGATACTTTGGATATAGAAAAACGAACGCGTGGTTGTCCTCGAGGCTCGAGCATAGCTATTCAATTTGCAAAAATTGTGGACGCAAAGTGGCTGCAAAAGGAGGAAACGCATAGAACATGTTCGGGAACACCATCTCTCCGTGCAGATTAAGATATGTCCCATATATAATTTAAGGCCGAAGAATTTCTGTGATGCAGAGGGAATCCCGGAGTTTCATTATCATGAAAATGGAATTTACAGTAATGCAGATGTCACATAAAACACATGAAAGTAAAGCTGTACAATTACAATTAATCAAATTGCGACATCATGGTCGTCGGTATATTAAAGCACAAGAGACTGCTACATAAATGTATAATCTGCATGTCTGTGTGAATCAGTGCGAATGAGACGAGCCGTTTCGTCTACTACATACTCAAGTACGCGATGCGCTAATGGTGTTTTCAGCATCTCACAAACATGAACATCTCCAGAGCTGCTCTTAGAGAACGCCTAGTGAGCATTTTCATCATTTTATTTGAGAAAAACCTTGTCAAATACACTCTGAAACAGGACTTCACTACAACCCATCAAAATAAAAGTTTGGTTTAACTAACTTTAAAAGAAATGATGACATAAATATATAACTATTGTGGGCCTACAATAGAATGTACTTCTCATAATAATATTAACAACAACAATAATAATACAATTTATTTAAACATTACTTAAGGATTTTTTTTGTCCATGGTTTAATTGAGTATATCTGTTTTGCAGCACTTTGCCAAAAAAATAAAAGGATAAAAAAATGTGTTAAACTTTTATTTGATTACCACCGTTTTGGATAATATATTTGTTTTAAATCATAAAAAGAAAAAGGATTTTTCTGAATGAAATACATTTCATAGAAGTCTATTGTTCTTGAACATTTTAATAAATTATTAATGATAAAAAATAAGTTGTTAAATGAGTAGTTCACATTAAAATGAAAATTACCTCATGATTTATCAGCCCTGAAACCATCCTAGGTGTATATGATTTTCTTCTTTCAGACGAATACAATCGGAGTTATATTAATAAACACTCTGATGCTTCTGAGCTTTATAATGGCAGTGGATTACAACCATAAGTTTAAAGCTCAAAAAAGTGCATCCATCCATCATAAAAGTGCTCCACACGGCTCTGGGGGGGGGGGGTTAATAAAGGCCTTCTGAAGCAAAGCGATAAGTTTGTGTAAGAAATATATTCCTATTTACAAAGTAAAATTCTAGCTTCCGGCCATACGTAGTCTACAGTACTTACACCTAAAACGCAACTTATGCAACTCATGACGTCAGAAGTAGTGTAGTGAGTCCTGGCGTAGCGTAAATATCAGCAGTGCATCGCATTACTTGCATAAGTTGCGCTTTAGATTTAAGTCGAATCCATATATTTGTTCGTTATTTTGCTTTATAAAGTTTTAAATATGAATATCTTTCTTACACAAACTGTAACGTTTTGTTTCAGAAGGCATTTATTAACCCCCCGTTGCCGTGTGGATCACTTTTATGATGGATGGATGGATGGATGGATGCACTTTTATGATGGATAAATGCACTTTTACGAGCTTCAAACTGATGGTTGCAATCCACAGCCATTATCAAGCTAGGAAGCGTCAGGGTGTTTATTAATATCAGAGGCTTCCTTCACCTCTGTACAGATAAAACATTATCAAAATGATTCCAGTTCGCATGGATTTTTTTGTATTATGCAGGCCAGACAAGTAATTTGGTGAGGTCAATTTGTAAAGACAGACTACTTGCATGCACACATTCAAATGCACATACCTATAGATTAAACACATAATACGCATGTGCACGCCATCAGCGTTTTCACAGATCCACGTTTTTGAAGTTTACACAGAGATGATAGCGTTTTTGAAGAAATTTTCAAAGCTTGCACCTTGGAACCTATTTCAAGGTTTACATTCTCGAGCTCCAAACACTGTTGTCGTGCAAATGAACGGCCAGAACACATTAAAGTTTTCTGTTTTCTGTTAAAGCGGTGTTGTGTTAGCAGCCCCTAAGTTAATAACTAATGATCTTTGCAACGGAAGTGAATCAATCAAAAATTAATGAATCAAAAACTAACTTTAGCTGGACAATAACTTTATTCTAGAGCTGCTGTAAAGCCAAAACAATCTCTGTTACTTTAATTTCCTATTATCGCTGTAAAGCTGCTTTGAAACAATCTATATTGTTAAAGTGCTGTATAAATGAAGGTGACTTGACTTGATATAACTCTGATTGTATTCGTCTGAAAGAAAAATGTCATATACATGGCTTGAGGGTGAGTAAATCATGGGCTAGTTTCATTTTAAAGTGAACTACTCAATCTAATTCATAATCAATTATTGAAATTAGTTGATTAGACATGTTTTATTGAAATTTTAATAAACAAAACAAACAAATGTTTCCAAAAAAACTGTTTTCATCCATTTAACTGTCATTTTAACTGATGATAATAATAACCATAATTTAATAATTCAGTTTTTATATTTAATAATTGTTTAATACCGTAAACCATTATATTTCTGAGTCGGTTATCATACTGTGAAAATCTCATACAGTTACAACCCTACTCGGGGGACTCCCCAACCCACCCCGCTGTTAAAAAAGTAAATTTTAAATGAGCTACTTTTTACTTGAGTAGATTTTTCGACCGGTACTTTTACTTGTACTTAAGTTAAAAAAAATTGTAGTAATAGTACTTTTACTTGAGTAGAATATTTTATTACTCTTTCCACCTCTGCCCTGAAGTGACAGACCAGGGCCCGTATCCCTAAAGAATTTTTGTGCAAAAAGTGGCTCCTAGCGGCCAAATTCTAAGAAAATTCTCAGAGTCATGACGTTTTCTTAGAATTTCCCCTAAAAGTGACACGAAAATCCCAGTTAATATAAAAGCTATTCCTCAAGATTCCTAGCGCTTAAAAGGGCTCCTAAGGCGAGATCTGCTAAGAGCAGGGAAGAGGACTTTTAGTGGCTTAGGAGTTCAACAAACCTTGCTCCTCAGTCCAGTTCGGCTTGCGATTCCTTTTTTTCTCCATTTTCTGTGTTTGTAGGATATTTGTTAACAAGCCTTCATAAATAGACCAGCCAGCAATCACAGACATTGATAAAAGCTGAGCCGTGTTACCCTCGTTAAGACCACACTGAGTTGTAACGTTGCAATTTCTACTTCATTAAGGACAGCCCCTTGAGATAGGCCATCTTGTTTTCAATGGGGTCCATATGGGAGTGAAAGTACAAAATATGCCAGCTAGGATATTAATATGAGCAAATAAGACACGAATCATTATTTGAACAGGGTGTAATGAGCTTAAGTTTTCACATATTTTAGATTCTAATGTTAGGCTATAACCTCTACAGCTTACTATTCATTTTCCAGATATTTTCTTGAATGTGAAATATTATTTACAATTACAGTCTGCATAAGATTAGAGTGTATAATTATGTTTATTGATTTGAGGGTACATCCTTTGCTCATTATCACCAAAAGTTCATTTTCATCAAACTTGTAGGATCAACCAATCACGGCTTTTGAAATGATGACTCATACCTAGCAACGGGGTCAACCACACCTCCTCACTAAGATAGGATTTTCCATCCATTCCTTGCTCAGAGTTCACTGAAAATGTTCTGGAATCACTTCTAAGCTAAAACTCCTGGCAAGGAATTTTTAGGTTAAGTTAGGAGCTCTCTGAGAGGATTCTCAGAATCTTTAGGGATACGGGCCCAGGTCTCTTAGCAAGCCTGGCCATATTCCCTTAAAGGAATCTTTCAGTGTGTAAATGATTCCAAGCCTCTGAGCTCTGCCCTTGGGCCGAGTCCTAACACCTGGCCCTGCAAGGACTTTCCCGTTTAGGGTATGTAGGTTGGTCAGTGGCCATAGGGAATAGTATCTTGTGTGTACCTTTGGGGAATCTGACTCTGACAGTGAGGTCAGGAAAGTCATATTTTTTAGTGCTTAGTCACGGCCAATAGGGCATGTATTCCCCTCAGCATGGCGGAGTAGGTATTTGTTCCCCATAGATGTAGTGCGAGTTTCCATTCAGAGGGAACGTCTCGGGTTATAAATGTAACCTAGGTTCCCTAAGAAGGGGAAAGAGACACTGCATTCTTTTGTACCTGGTATCAGAGCATCTTTCCTGCAGTCATACAGCATCCCCAGCTGGAAGGGTCTCCCTAGAGCCGCTGTTTCAATCACGTTCACTCCCACTGTATCCATTCTAAACACACAAACACACACCAGTTACTGATCCTGAACACTTATTTAAGTCTCTGACCACCAGTATAAACAATGCTGCGGCCTGTCGCAATAGTCAATAAATCAATTAATCGCACAATAAAAAAAATGAGCTCGATAATTTTTCCGGTCGCGATAATTCCATTTGCATGCTTGTTTGTTTTCCTCGTCTCTTTCAAGCGCGGCGCTTGTCAGTCACATGGTCTTTGTATGGGAAAGCGCCGGCGGGACTGCTTGTGGCGACTGCCGGGGGAGGGAGGGAGGGAGAGAGAGAGAGAGAGAGAGAGAGAGAGAGAGAGAGAGAGAAGACGCTAGTTGTGAGTTGGAGGGAAAAAAAAGAGAAAAAGATGGAATTGGTTTCAAAGCCAAACGCGACAGCGAGCCCGATCTCATGAAAATACGTATCTATACCACGAGTGTTATTTCTCGTGCCATTTATACGCCAAAAATTGTTTTTGCGTGCATATGATACGCACTTTATGGCGTGTAATACGCACGCACTCCTCACCCCTAATCCTAACCAAGTATTTTCAGTGCGTAGCATATACACGCGATAAAGTGCATCTCCGTCTTCCCGACAGTACACAATCACTCGGGCATTTAGTCGACAAAGTACGGAGCCCCTAAAGGGACGTGGTGGTGGAAAAACAATTTAGGATGGGATATTTTTTTTTCAAATCTTTTGCGTTCCCTCGCAAAACTTTTGCGTTCCCCCGAGAAACTTTACGTTCACACGCAAAACTTTTGCGTTCCCTCGCAAAGATATTTGCGTTCCCACGCAAAACTTTTGCGTTCCCCCAAGAAACTTTGCATTCCCACGCAAAACTTTTGCGTTCCCTCGCAAAGTTATTTGCGTTCCCACGAATAAAAAATACAAAAATAGTCATTAACTTCAATGTTACAAACTGTAGTGCCACCCAATTCAGTTTACACATAAATGGTGACCCACTGTGTCATGAAGGTAAGAGGATCAGACAACAGATGCGGAGAAACAGTCACTTTAATTGAAGCAAAACTTGCCAGAGAGTTCAAAAAACAGAAAGGGTTCTCAAAGGGAAACTTAGAACTACAAGCAGTAGTAAAATGTTCAAATAAGGTCTCGGCTTGTTGAAAAAACATAAACAGCAGTCAGCCTGGGTGAAATGGGATCCACAGAGATAGCTCCGTAACAGGAAAGGTGCAGGCTGAAGTTTCCCGTGGGAGAGTAGAGGCAAGCGGCGAATCTCCGACTCAGTTGATCTTTCTCAAAGGCAATCGGTTCCACAAACAGCTTCTGACCTGACAAGACTATGACAGGACACGACACGACACGACATGACAGAGACAGAGATTAAATCGACGTTCTGCAGTAGGGAGATTATGCAATACTCAGGCAAAGACAGGTAGAGACAGGGAAGAGAAATAGGAACGCTAATCAGAGGAAAAGGAGATTCAGGTGAAGGAAATGAGCGATGGCAAATGGTAAAGGATAGACAGCTGTGTGAATGAATGAGGAGGTGTGTGCGTAAATGAGGAAATAGCGCTAACGTGTGAGTGTGTGAATGAATGAGGAGGTGTGTGCGTAAATGAGGAAATAGTGCTAACGTGTGAGTGTGTGTGAGAAAGAAACAGGATCATGACAGTGCCCCCCCCTCAACGAGCGCCCCCTGGCGCTCCCGAGGAGGAGGTTGACGGGACCGAAAAAAATCATCATTGAGTGACTGATCTAGGATGTCACGTGAGGGAACCCAACTCCTCTCCTCAGGACCATATCCCTCCCAATCCACAAGGAACTGTTGACCTCGACCCCGGCGGCGGACATCTAATATCTTTCGGACAGTGTAGATAGGAGAACCCTCAACAAGAATAGGGGGCGAGGGAGGCTCTCACTCTCATCCAGGTGCTCTTGCAGTGCTGAATAAACTTCTGAACGGACGGCACGTTAGATTCAGCACTTTGAGATGCGAAAAGGGGAGGTTGATAACCGAGACTGGCCTGAAACGGCGATAGGCCAGTAGCGGAGGACGGAAGCGAGTTATGAGCATATTCCGCCCAGGGAAGCTGTTCAGCCCACGAAGTGGGGTTACGAAATGCGAGCGAACGTAAAATTCGGCCGACAGTCTGATTGGCCCGTTCGGCTTGACCGTTTGTCTGCGGGTGGAAGCCGGACGAGAGACTTACGGAGGCTCCGATTGACCGACAAAACTCTTTCCAAAATTGCGACGCGAACTGTGGACCCCTGTCAGACACGACGTCAGAGGGGAGTCCGTGGAGTTTGAAAACATGCTCAATGACAATTTGGGCGGTCTCCTTGGCAGAGGGGAGCTTAGGAAGAGGAACAAAATGAGCAGCCTTAGAAAAACGGTCTATTATGGTCAAAATAACAGTATTGCCACATGACGTAGGAAGACCAGTAATAAAATCAAGCGCGATATGAGACCAGGGTCGCGAAGGGATGGGTAATGGTCTTAAGAGTCCGGCCGGGGGGTTATTGCTGGTCTTGGTCTGGGCGCACTCGGGACAAGAGGCAACAAACCGACGAGTATCCCGTTCGCAAGTGGGCCACCAAAAGCGTTGGTGAACGGAAGCCAAGGTGCCCCTAACGCCGGGATGGGCAGAGAGTTTAGAAGAGTGAGCCCACTTTAACACAGCTTGACGTGCGGAGACGGGAACAAAAAGTAGGTTACTAGGGCACGACCGCGGGGGAACAACTCGAGTAAGGGCACGTTTAACTTGTCTCTCAATACCCCAAACGGCAGTGCCAACCACACGTCCCTCTGGGATAATGGGAGAATCTGAATCGACGACCACCGAGGAATCAAAGAGGCGAGACAGCGCGTCAGGTTTTACATTCTTAGTACCCGGATGAAAAGAAATCGTAAAGTCAAAACGAGTAAAAAACAATGCCCAACGTGCCTGACGTGCACTTAATCTCTTAGCTGATCGGATATATTCGAGATTCCTGTGGTCAGTCCACACAACGAACGGAACGGGAGTGCCCTCTAACCACTGACGCCATTCTTCAAGGGCAAGACGAATGGCGAGAAGTTCGCGGTTTCCCACATCATAATTGCGCTCTGAGGGAGACAACTTGTGTGAGAAAAACGCGCAGGGATGGACCTTATCGTCAATGGACGAGCATTGGGAAAGGATAGCCCCAACACCCACCTCCGATGCGTCAACCTCAACGATAAATTGTTTAGAGACGTCGGGAAATAACAGAATGGGAGCTGACGTGAACAAGGTCTTTAAGCGATCAAAAGCGGTCTGCGCGGGTTCTGACCATAGAAACCGGGTCTTAGGTGAGGTTAATGCAGTTAAGGGAGCAACGATCTGACTGAAGTTACAAATAAAACGACGGTAAAAATTAGCAAAACCTAAAAAACGCTGAAGAGCGGTCCGAGAATCTGGGACTGGCCAATCAGTGACTGCTCTCACCTTGTCCGGATCCATACTAACCCCGTCTGCCGAAATAATCGAGCCTAAGAAAGAAATCGATTGAGCGTGGAACTTGCATTTCTCAGCCTTTACAAACAGTTTATTCTCGAGCAGACGCTGAAGAACTCGACGGACGTGCTGGACGTGCACCTGGAGAGAGGGGGAAAAAATGAGAATATCATCGAGGTACACGAATACAAAAACATTGAGCATGTCCCGGAGGACATTGTTGACCAGTGCTTGAAAGACAGCGGGGGCGTTGACCAGTCCGAACGGAAGAACGCGATATTCAAAGTGCCCAAGAGGAGTATTAAAAGCAGTTTTCCATTCATCCCCCTGTTTAATGCGGATTAAATGATAAGCGTTACGAAGGTCGAGCTTTGTAAAGAACTTTGCTCCCTGCAGGACTTCAAAGGCCGATGACATAAGCGGCAAGGGATAACGATTCTTTATGGTTATGTCATTAAGACCTCGATAATCGATGCAGGGACGCAAAGACCCATCCTTCTTCTTAACAAAAAAAAAACCTGTACCGGCGGGAGACGTAGAAGACACGATAGTGCCAGCGTCTAAACACTCAGATAAATACTTCTCGAGAGCTTCGCGTTCAGGCGCAGACAGAGAATACAAGCGTCCGCGGGGAGGCGTGGCACCGGGGAGAAGGTCAATGCTACAATCATATGGACGGTGAGGAGGGAGAGAGGCAGCCAGTGACCGACTAAAGACCATCCTGAGATCATGATATTCCTTCGGGACCCCAGACAAATCACCTGGTTCTTCCTGGACAACAGAGACATAGGAAACAGGAGGAAGAGCAGAGGTTAAACATTCAACATGACACAAGACATTCCAAGACAAAACAGAACCTTTAAGCCAATTTATCTGAGGATTGTGTTTTGCAAGCCAGGGGTGACCTAAGACTAAAGGAAAATAAGGTGAACGGAAAATTAAAAAGGAGATGGTTTCATGGTGGTTACCAGAGACCGTGAGAGTCAAAGGGGAAGTCTCACGTCTAACTCTAGGAAGGGGACTTCCATCAAGAGCAAAAAGGGGCGTGGCTTCATCTAACTCCTTCAGGGGAATACCTTGTTCTTGGGCCCAGCTTTCATCAATGAAGTTTCCCTCCGCGCCCGAGTCTATGAGAGCTCTGCAGGAGACTGACGATCCAGGCCAACGAAGGTGAACCTCAAAGGCGGTACAGGAGTTAGGTGGAGAGTCCGGGGAAGTCGTGCTCGCCAGTAGCTCTCCTCTCACTGGCGAGCCCCGGCTTTTAACGGGCACGATGATACAAAGTGGGTGGCAGAAGCGCAGTAGAGGCAAAGACGATTAACAACCCTTCGTTCTCGTTCCTTGGCAGAAATACGAACGCTGCCGAGTTGCATGGGCTCGGAATCTAGGGCGGCGGAAGAAGCAGATGGTGAGATGGGCGGTGCGGAAGACAGGAGGGCTGATTCCATTCCGCGAGCTCTGCGGCGGAGGTCGAAGCGTTTCTCAATTCAAATGGAGAGCTCAATCAGCGAATCCAGGTGGGTCGGAACCTCTCGTGCCAGTATCTCGTCTTTGACTTGAACGTTGAGCCCTTCAAGAAAACGTGCTAGTAGCGCGGGCTCGTTCCACCCACAGGTGGTGGCCAGAGTGCGGAACTCTATAGAAAAATCCGCTACAGAGCGTCTACCCTGGCGAAGTGAGGACAGAAGGCGAGAGGCTTCTTCACCATAGACCGAACGGTCAAATACGCGGATCATCTCCTCCTTGAAGAGAGAAAAATGATTGATGCACTCTGCCTCAGCTTCCCAAATAGCCGTGCCCCATTCACAAGCCCTTCCAGAAAGGAGAGAAATGACGAAGGCTATGCGAGCTCGATCCCTGGAATACGTTGAAGGCTGGAGAGAGAACACAACTTCGCATTGTGTTAAAAAGGACCGGCATTGGGTCGGCTCACCGGAATAGCATGGCGGATTATTAATGCGAGGTTCGGAGGAAACCTGAACGCCAGGTGAAGCAGGAGGATCATGTCGGAGTCGGTGAAGCTGTAGCGTGAGATCGTTGACCTGAGCAGCGAGGGAATTGACGGCGTGACGCGCAGCAGCAAGTTCCTCCTCGTGCCTTCCAAGCATGACTCCTTGGATCTCAACCACAGACCGGACAGGATTCTCCGTAGCTGAATCTGTGTGGCCTGAGTATTCTGTCATGAAGGTAAGAGGATCAGACAACAGATGCGGAGAAACAGTCACTTTAATTGAAGCAAAACTTGCTAGAGAGTTCAAAAAACAGAAAGGGTTCTCAAAGGGAAACTTAGAACTACAAGCAGTAGTAAAATGTTCAAATAAGGTCTCGGCTTGTTGAAAAAACATAAACAGCAGTCAGCCTGGGTGAAATGGGATCCACAGAGATAGCTCCGTAACAGGAAAGGTGCAGGCTGAAGTTTCCCGTGGGAGAGTAGAGGCAAGCGGCGAATCTCCGACTCAGTTGATCTTTCTCAAAGGCAATCGGTTCCACAAACAGCTTCTGACCTGACAAGACTATGACAGGACACGACACGACACGACATGACAGAGACAGAGATTAAATCGACGTTCTGCAGTAGGGAGATTATGCAATACTCAGGCAAAGACAGGTAGAGACAGGGTTGAGAAATAGGAACGCTAATCAGAGGAAAAGGGGATTCAGGTGAAGGAAATGAGCGATGGCAAATGGTAAAGGATAGACAGCTGTGTGAATGAATGAGGAGGTGTGTGCGTAAATGAGGAAATAGCGCTAACGTGTGAGTGTGTGAATGAATGAGGAGGTGTGTGCGTAAATGAGGAAATAGTGCTAACGTGTGAGTGTGTGTGAGAAAGAAACAGGATCATGACACACTGGTCATACTACACTGCTTTTGCATATTTTATATTATGAAAAATATTCAATAACTTCACTGTAACACACCAAATTTAGTTCACACATGACACATCACTGCTCTAATGTTGGTTATAGGCCTACAACAATTAGTTTGGGAAGTAATTGCACATAAAAAATAAGTAGGCCTATTCTTTACACAAATTATATTGGTACTGTAGGCTACGCAGCTTTTGCATTATATTTGCTTACTGAATTTGATGGCATTACACTGTACACTGTATGTAGCCTACGCTTCACACACAGTGTGAAGTTATTTAATATTTTTTTCTAAAAGGGGTGAAGTTTCATAATAAATAATCATAAAAATAATGCATTTTTTATCAAGCTAAGTAATGTAGTATAACCAGCAGGAGAGCAGTGATGTGTGAACTGAATTTGGTGACAATTCTGCACATTTTATATTATTAAACATATTCAGTAGCTTCACTGTGACACACTGTACTGACAGTAGGCTACAGTGTGATCACAGTGAAGCTATTGGATATGTTCAATAATATAAAATGTGCAGAAGGGTTGTGGAATTTGCACTTTACAGACGGCCCCTTATTTGGACTTGTCTCTCATTCGTCTGGTTAGAGACAAATTAATATTATAAAGCTCGTCTTGATGAGAATCGGGTTGTAGCTCGTTGTCTAGGTTACTGTGATTGTAAATAGTTGTCGTTTGTGTTTTAACAACGTTTAGCTCAAGAATAGGGAAGTTCGAATAGCCTATGTGAATATTGCCAACTTCACTGAACTCCTTTAGTTAAGCACTGACCGCATTTCTTATTTATATTTGAGTCCAAGTTCAAACACTATGAAACGCTCCATTAATGTACGGAGCTCTGAAACACTGCCAGCGGGACATTAAACAGGAAGTGTCTGTCCGAGCTCAAAACAGGTTTTGCGTGGGAACGCAAATATCTTTGCGAGGGAACGCAAATATCTTTGCGAGGGAACGCAAATGTTTTGCGTGGGAACGCAAAGTTTCTCGGGGGAACGCAAAAGTTTTGCGAGGGAACGCAAAAGATTTGGAAAAAAAAATCTCCCATCCTAAAATTTTTTTACACCACCACGTCCCTTTAGGGGCTCCGTAACTAAGTAACAGGAGGACAGTGCAAAATGGTGTGATATGGCCTGTTGAGGCTTTTTTAATTTGTTTACAAAGGTCCTACTGGCAGTTTTGCCTGATATGGAATGCATCACTATTTATGTCAGAGCCTAATGTTTGTGCACCTGCAGAGCCACACTGCAGGAGGGATTTTGGCCCACTCCTCCACACAGATCTTCTCTAGATCAGTCAGGTTTCTGGGCTGTCGCTGAAAAACACGGAGTTTGAGCTCCCTCCAAAGATTCTCTATTGGGTTTAGGTCTGGAGACTGGCTAGGCCACGCCAGAACCTTGATATGCTTCTTACAGAGCCACTCCTTGGTTATCCTGGCTGTGTGCTTCGGGTCATTGTCATGTTGGAAGACCCAGCCTCGACCCATCTTCAATGCTCTAACTGAAGGAAGGAGGTTGTTCCCCAAAATCTCGCAATACATGGCCCCGGTCATCCTCTATCCCCTAACGTCTTAGTGTATTACCAACAGTAACCTTGGAAACGGTGGTCTCAGCTCTTTTCAGGTCATTGACCAGCTCCTCCCGTGTAGTTCTGGGCTGATTTCTCACCTTTCTTAGGATCATTGAGACCCCACGAGGTGAGATCTTGCATGGAGCCCCAGTCCGAGGGAGATTGACAGTCATGTTTAGCTTCTTCCATTTTCTAATGATTGCTCCAACAGTGGACCTTTTTTCACCAAGCTGCTTGGAAATTTCCCCGTAGCCCTTTCCAGCCTTGTGGAGGTGTACAATTTTGTCTCTAGTGTCTTTGGACAGCTCTTTGGTCTTGGCCATGTTAGTAGTTGGATTCTTACTGATTGTATGGGGTGGACAGGTGTCTTAATGCAGCTAACAACCTCAAACAGGTGCATCTAATTTAGGATAATAAATGGAGTGGAGGTGGACATTTTAAAGGCAGACTAACAGGTCTTTGAGGGTCAGAATTCTAGCTGATAGACAGGTGTTCAAATACGTATTTGCAGCTGTATCATACAAATAAATAGTTAAAAAATCATATATTGTGATTTCTGGATTTTTTTTTTTAGATTATGTCTCTCACAGTGGACATGCACCTACGATGACAATTTCAGACCCCTCCATGATTTCCAAGTGGGAGAACTTGCAAAATAGCAGGGTGTTCAAATACTTATTTTCCTCACTGTATAACATTGATTAGTTTTATGTACATTTGCTCACCCATCTAATAAAGTACATGCAGTAGCGGAGTCTCTGTCAAGTTGAAGCATCTCGAAAACGCCACGCTGATATTGATCCTCATATTAGTTCTCCTTTTGTCCCAAAGTCTGCTTGCCATGATCCATAATGTTTGAACGAAACAACAACAGCGTGTCGCTAAACATTACACATTACATATTGTACCTTTAAAGTAACATTTTTCCCCAAGAAACTTAATTTAAATAAATTAATATTTGAATATTCTTTTTCAGTGAGCTCAGATATTTGAATGCAATATGTTTGAAACTTCTCCATCCCTAGTGGCAAACAGGATGCAGAATTCCAATCCTAACTTGAATTTAAGGATGCAGAATCACAATAAACTGAAATTAAAAGAATTTCATAAAACTAAAGTAATTGTTTGTAAAAAATAGAAACATGTCAAGACAAAGTTTGAAGAAAGGATTAATAAAATGAAAATAAACAGAAATATAAAATAAATCTTTAAGTTTGAAGGTTTTATAGGCCTTACAGACAGAACAGTTTGGTTGGCTGTAAAAAATGATCGTGATTTTAAAGGTAAAAGACTGTAAAAATGCTACAGTAAAAAAAAAAATTAATTGGTTAACAGAAAGTTTCCGTACTATAGTGAATAACTGTAATAAATCTAACCTTACATTTAAAAAGTGAACAATTGTAAATTGACATTGCTAGAATTCCCTGCGTGACACTTCACATTTGATGTAATTTCATTGAAATAAGAGTTTCTTCTTAGTTTTATGTACATTAGGGTTTATATGTTTTTATTATGTTTTAATGCATTTTATAATGCCATGTGTGTTAGAATGTTGGTGTTTAGTGTTTGTGTGAATGACACTGTGCACCTTCTATATAATACAGTAATATTAACCCTCTCAGCTTGTGGAAAAGCTGCTTGTGACGAGCTTTCATCATGTGACTCTCATCACCACTGTGATTGGTGGTTGTCAGTGTATTACAAAGCTACAAAACAGATATTAGTACTTCAGTAGGTTGATAAATTAACTTTATATCAGTTAATGAAATATGTTTTTTACTGTAAGGTTTAAGTAAAATGTGTAAAACCTAAAATGTTGCAACTGTATTTTTTTTCTCGGCTTTTTTATTTATTTACCATCAATTTAACAGGCTATTTAATATACTTTTTTATAAAAATATAACCCTGGGTGGAAGAACATTTTATTTTATATCATTTTATTTAACTGAATTCAATAAATTTCACTTCCTGTAATTCCGATTTAACAGTGGTGTGTGGCCATTTCAATTAAAATTCACAACCACATATGGGAAATAATTTTTTAGAAATAATGGGTAAAAATGAATTATTTTATTTATACATTAATATACATTAATGCAGTATAATGCAGATAATATGTAGGATGATATATTTCTTGACATCTTTCTGTTGTGGTTAATCAATTAATAAAGAACATGTTCTTTTTACAAATAATGAATAAAAATTAATTATTTTATTTTTAAATAAAACACACTTTGTTAAAGTCATTGTTTTTAACAAGTATTAACTTAGACATTATTAAAAACATATTATTTTAGCTAAAGTAGCTATTTGTATCAATACTGTGTGTCTTTTGCCCCAGGCTGTTTTCCTGTGTGTCTGTGAGGTAAAAGACCAACCTCTCCACCTCATACATTAGTTTTTTAAACAAAATGAATCACTTTTATGATTTATTTTCACACTTTTAGCCCAGTTGTACCCTATTTCAGCGATGAATCTTTGAGCCAGTGTGTAATTCTCTCTGAGATGAAATCTTTCATAATGTTGTCCCATACCTGTCCTCCTCTTCAGCGCTTCCACATCACCTCATGTAGAACTAGAAAGTTTATCACGTGTTTGACGCCTATTTCTATTTAAAGATATATTTATGATTTATTGGGGGAAATTAAATGACCTAAATCAGAAGATTAACAAATCGCATTGCCGTCTGTAAAGCCACATCTCCAAACACTTATTATTATTACATACCTGAACTGTTTTCTTTCCGCGGTTGTTCTCTCCTCGGACTGTCTTGCTTTCGCTTTCAGTTCCTCTCTAAAGTGTGTCTTTAACACGTGACAGCAGAAACAGAGGTGAGGTTTGACACTTTCTACATCCCGTAGTGACGTTCTCTATCTTTATCGCGGTCGAACTGGATTAAATGTATAATATCTGTAAATGTAAAGTCTATTTTATTTTTTCAAAAAATAAGGTGCTATTTTACCATGTCAATATTCATGCTTTATTCATTATGTTGTCCATTTCCAGCAGCACAATTGTGCCAAGTCCTGAAAAAAAGAAAATAAAAGAAGAAAAAAAAACTCAGATTTCTTGATTATTGAATTGGTAAATGCATTTTGTTTGTTTTTTGCCCCGAAGAAGATTTCTTCCACACTGACACTATATCCAGCGGGTGAATGCCCACCTCTCCTGTGCCTGTGCACTTAAACCCAATGTGCACTTGGCACACAACCCTACCCTGGACATGCCTCTATGACCATGTCCATCTGCATAAAACAGCTGTTCAATCCTGTCTTCGCCAGGACCCTAAAAGATGTGGCCCTGAATCAGAACCACAACAGCACCCCGAGGAGCAACAGAGTCCAACAACCTCCACCATAGACCTTGTAGAAAGCACAGTATACCCCCAGAGAGAACATCCAGAAGACAATAGCACTTTCACATGCTGAGACCATCCCAGCCAGCACTTGAGCATGTTCTCCCAGCTCTCACATCCAGCACATCAGGCCAGGCCAAAGCCACTCCCGCCGACCCCCTGCCCTCCTCATACCCCGCAGGCCCCAGGCAGACACAGCTACGCTCAGATAGTGAGCAGAACATCCACATCAACAGAGCTTAGAGACATCCATCAGATGCTTAGCCTCATCTGCAATGAGTCAGTAGTCAACAGTAGGAGATTCCTACGGTAGATTAGAGACATCCTCAATATCGGCCAAGCTTTAGCTGTCGCACAGGCCTCACATCTTTTGCTCTAGAATCTGACTGAAGGTGTCCAGGTCCTGTGGCTGCAAAACAAGTCAATTCTAGGTGACAGACAGTTGGTATGAGGTGTTTGTTCTGATATGTTGTTTTTAGTTTTCTGTCTATTCTGGCCAAAAATCTCCACGTTAATCTCGTCTTGTTCCAGAAGTCTTGTGGTTTGTTCAGATGCAACTCTTGGTAATTTTAATTGTAATCAAGCACAAATTATTGAAAGATTGAAATAAGTCCTGCTCATGAGGACAAGACGACATGAAGAGAGTTCACTGTTATAACAGACTCATGAATGACCTGCAGATGGAGCCGTTGCTCAAGAAAACACACACGTGATCACGTGACTTCAGATAAAACTGAGATATGCCTATTTATATAAAGTGTTCCATGTTATTCATATGAAAACATTTTATTTCCTTATTTGTGATTTTTTTTTAATTCATTTTATATCACCAGGCATATTTTATAAGCAAACTGCGTTGCAACAAACTCTTTAAAAACCCTTATTGTATAAACCTTTTAATAAAAGTTTTTTTTTTTTTTTTCTAGTTTTGTTGAAACTAGACACTGATCTGAGTTTCTATAACCAGACGTGTGGTTTAGGAGACTTTGTGCATGAACAAACAAATCAATCATATTTCCCAAAATGGCCCTGAATCAGAAAAATCAAACAAACCAATATGTATGAATGTAACACATCACTTATTAATTTGTTAAGCAAAACATTGTCAAGACTCACAAGGATGCATTATAAATTTATACGAGGACGTATCTATGTGGAAAATATCACTAATGGATAGAAAACTTTCCTTTTGTCACGGTTATGTTCTGTCTGTCTGCACCTGTTCTCGTTAGTCCCTAATTAGTTCATCTTCATCCACCTGTGTCTAGTCAGTTTCCTCTTTTCATCCTGTGTATTTATACTCCCTGTTCTGTTCAGTCCCTTGTCGGTTCTCGTTAATGTTGAATGATTATGTCTGTCCAGCCTGAGTTAGTTTCAATAAAGACTGCTGTTACCCTCATCTTCTATGGGGCGCCGTTTGTAAAGCGGCTCACTCTGAAAATAACAGCAACGTTTTGTCACATTTAGCTTCAAACAATGTTTAAAAAACTGGTATGAATTTTTGACGGTCACTTTTTAGCACATTTACAACAATATTTGTCAACTTAGAGATATTTTAAATAGTTAAATCTAAATATTAAATGTTACACCTAAATGTTAAAGCTAAATCTAAATCTAAATGTTAAATCTAAATGCTAAATCTAAATCTAAATGTTAAATCTAAATCTAAATGTTAAATCTAAATGCTAAATCAAAATATAAATGTTAAATATAAATGTTAAATCTAAATCTAAATGTTAAATATAAATGCTAAATCAAAATCTAAATGTTAAATCTAAATGTTAAATCTAAATGTTAAATCTAAATGTTAAATCTAAATGTTAAATCTAAATGTTGAATCTAAATGTTGAATCCAAATGTTAAATCTAAATGTTAAATCTAAATGTTAAATCTAAATGTTGAATCCAAATGTTAAATCTAAATGTTAAATCTAAATCTAAATGTTGAATCTAAATGTTAAATCTAAATCTAAATGTTGAATCTAAATGTTTCGGGTGAAACTAAATATATAACTAATATGCAAATTCAAAATGTCGGTAACCAGAAGTGCCAAAATAAAAGCGCGAGGAGATCAGTGTGTGTTTATAGCACGGTTTAGTGTCAAATAATGAATAAAAACCATCTCATCTGAGGAAATGGTCTCTTGGACATGGATTATCGTAATAACTACCTAAAATAATAAACACATTTGGAGAAACATTTGTATATGATGACAGAGTGATGACATGACATTCAATCAAAGTGAGCCCCCTCGTGAGAAGGGTCTGACTGCAGAGCAGTATATATTTAAAAAGACCTATATTTTTGTGAATTGGTGAATATTCCAGTGAATATTGTTTCGTGGCCACGAATTAATAATACCTCAGCAGGTTATATAATTTGTTCCCTCGTTTTAATATTGTGGCCACGTTGTAGGCTACTCAAATTTGTAAAACGTGCTGAGGTATTATTAATTCGTGGCCACGAAACAATTCACCTGAATATTCACCAATTCACAAAAAAAAAGGAATAAAAAGCTGTACGAGAATAGTCGGCCTTCACGAAGAGATATCTTCACAGGTACGAAAAACATATTAATAATTATTATCAATTCGTGGCCACGAAATAATTCACCTGAATATTCACCAATTCACAAAAATAAAGGTCTTTAGCATTCACTAGTATCAAACTGTTTTTGGCCACGTTGCAATTCGTTAAATCAAAATGAGGGAGGGAATTAGTTCAACGTGTCCACGATTTATTAAAACGAGGGAACAAATAAGTCGTCATAACAACTAATTATTTATATCAGTGGACAGGGCGCATAAGAACAAACAGAGAGAGAGAGGCCCGGCCGCGCGCGCGCGCACGCACGCACGCACGCACACACACACACTCTCACCGCCTTCAAACAACAAGACTGTGTTTTATAGATTAGTAGTTTGTTAAAGTGTTTGATTAGCAAGTGTTACGGAAATGCATAATACAAATTGTATGGGTTAATGTAACGGTAAACAGAATCTGCGGGTAAACCTGTTGCGATGAAACTGCGCATGCGCGGGGTAAAACTGCTGGGGTAAAACTGTGGCTCTGCGGCTCTGCAGACAGATATTATTGGCCCCTCGTGGCTGGCTATTATGACTACAGCCTACAGGTCATAAGTCCCGCACTTTTTTTTTTTTATAAAAGTGACACTAGCCTACTCTTCAAATACAGTTTCTCCAAACGTGTTTATTATTTTAGGTAGTTATTATGATAATCCATGTCCAAGAGAGACCATTTCCTCGGATGAGATGGTTTTTATTTTGGTTTTATTATGATTTTTATACACTGACTTCCTCACGCTTTTATTTTGGCACTTCCGGTTACCGGCATTTTGAATTTGCATATTAGTGTAACAGACTTTGTTGAATTCTGTTATGATGCACTAATTCTGGATGTACTGGCGCTCGTTGTATATGTGTGTATGCAATGTATTTTTCCCTTCGGGGCTTGCCGTAGATAGGCATGTGTCATGCGCACTTGGTATTGGAGTGTCGCGGGTTTTTTTGGAGTTGGTGATCTGAGGTGTTGGATAATAAAGTGGAGAAGAGTGAAGAGTTCAAACTGCTATCGTTTATTGTTTTCTTATTTCTAAGTGTTAGGCGAACCCTGTTTGAATGCTCGGTCACATTGGTGGCAGCGGTGTTGTTTTGATTTATTTGCGTTTATGTGATCCAGTGTTACGGCGGGTGTTTAACTAGTTAGTTTACAGTGAAAAGAGTTAGCGCGCGCGGGTTCAACGTCGACGCGGCCATCATGTGGTGTAAAGACGATGAGGATTTCTATTCGAGACGGGACCGCGACAAGATCAACAGGCACGTGAAAATCGAGCTACCGCCGCCGTTCTCTGGTGACGAGAAACAGAGCTTTCTGTGCTGGGCGCGGCAGTTCGAGGTCGCCGTCAGAGCGCTCACAGAGGGAGATGGTCCTGCGTCGGTTAATTATGAGTTGGTGAGGATTCTGCCGACACGTTTAAGCAACGCGGCATTTCTTCTGTGGGACAGCCTTCCTAAAACTGTTCAGGCTGACTATACAACTGTAAAGGAAAGACTAAAGGAGGCTTTCGGGCAGAGGCAGTTTATGGATTGCTTCAGAGCCAGTTTATCAGCCCGCCCTCGTCCTCCACGGGAAAGTTTGGAGGTGTATGCGGCGGAGATAAGCAGGTTAGTGGACGAGGCTTTTCCTGAATATGGCGACAAGGCCCAAAGAGAAGAAAAGTTTTGTCGTTTCTTGGCTGGTTTGGATCCTGTGCTCAGAGCTAAATGCCATGAACAGGGAGCAACAGATTTGGAGGAGGCCGTGATAATTGCAGGTCGGTGCGAAAATGCCAGAGACTCAATAAGGACTGATTACATGCCTGTTAATGCTGCCTATGGTAATAATGATGGTGGTGCAGTGGCTGCTGTCCACTCTGTGACTGATAATGGAGGACTATATAGAGCAGTGGATAGATTAACAGAAGAAATGAGAGATATGAGAATGGAACTGAGGCGCTTGGGTGATGAAAACCAAAGACTGAAGTCCAATGTGAGTCCTAGAGCAATGGATGAGTGGAATGGAGGCCGCTCTCAGCCTAGTGGAATGTGCCAGTGTGTCTGCGGGGGCCGTGGATGCCAGTCACGTGTCTTTGACAGTGCGCGGAGGGGCCGTTCACCTGAGAGGAAATCATTCCAACACTTTGATGAGCGTACATCAGGTATGGATGTTCGTGGTTATAAAGACTCATACTCTGCTCAGTCTCCTGCAAGACGCAGCCCTAGCCCCGGTCCTCGCAGATGGAACAGCATTGAGGATGACTCGAGAAAGCGGGGAGTACGTTTCATGTCTCCTGGCGGAGTGGAGCGCCGCAATGAGCCGGGAAACGGACTTTAGCTGATGTTGCGGCCCAAACACCAGCTATGCTGCCAGTGGGCCCTGTAATGGACAATGTTGATGATGGTGACTCAATTTCAGAAAACATCAATGTGATTGTGGATGCTGGCCAGGAGCTGGTGTCGTATGTGAGAGGATAATTGAAGGTGTGGAGGTTCAGATCTTAGTGGACTCTGGTTCCAGTGTATCTCTCATGAGTGCCGATTTCCGTATGTCAATTCCAACACTTCGCAATCGGCCATTGAAAAAGAACTATGTGTCAGCCCGTGCTGTGAATGGACAAATGCTAGATACACTCGGCCACACAACGTGTCACTGGCCACCGCTATGAACTTGCCACCCCTCAGTGAGTCAGTTGTGGCAGTTGAAGTGTGTACACCCAACGCAGCCCATTTGGCAAGTGACTTTGTTGGCTATCTGGAACCCAATGTGGCGGAGTCTTCCGGTCTCGTGGTTGCTCACACAGTTGCCATGGTTCACAACGGACTGACAAAAGCTTGGGTTTTGAATCCTACTGGACAGGACATTTCATTGAAACGAGGTATGCACCTGGGTGAGTTTTACACAGTTGATGACTCAGATGTTCAGGTGTTTCATGCTCCAGTTGGCGTAGCTGCAGCGACCTTTTCCAGGGTCACGCCTCCTGTGTCGTTGGATGAGTCACCTATTTCTGAATCTGAGAGAGCTGCACTTTCAGCATTGCTGTTGGAATACAATGACATCTTCAGCTCCTCCAAACAGAATTCCAGTAGATGTACACTGGTAAAACATCACATCAGAACTGGTGTGCAGACTCCTATCAAACAGCGTGCATATCGTGCTTCCCCTGAAAAACGTGCTGAGATAGAGAAACAAGTGGCCGGCCTGTTAGAGGATGGAGTCATTGAGGAGAGCTGTAGTCCCTGGGCGTCACCAGTTGTTTTGGTGAAAAAGAAGTGTGGCACATGGCGTTTTTGTGTAGACTACAGGCGATTAAACAGTGTGACTATTAAAGACTCTCATCCTCTACCCCGTGTTGATGACGCATTGGATGCGTTATCAGGTGCAGTGTGGTTCAGCACGCTAGATTTTTCGAACGGTTACTGGCAGGTGGAAGTTGCTGAGGAGGACCGAGAAAAGACGGCCTTTACAACGGGACAGGGCCTCTATCAGTGGCGGTCCATGCCGATGGGCCTATCCAACGCCCCCGCCACATTTCAACGCTTAATGGAGCTTGTCCTCAGAGGGCTCCCGTGGCACATCTGCATGGTATATCTCGATGACATTTTAATTTATAACAAAACATTTGAAGAACACCTGTCTAGCATGAGAGAGGTGTTTTCAAGAATCCAGTCTGCTGGTTTGAGACTAAATCCAGGCAAATGTCACCTTGCCAGAGATCACGTGGTCTTTCTTGGCCATGTCGTTTCTCGAACCGGTCTTCAACCTGATCCAAAGAACACAGAGAAAGTTTTGAACTGGCCAATTCCCCGTTCTCCTCCTGAGGTGAGAGCCTTTGTGGGACTGTGTTCCTATTACAGACGATTTGTCAAGGATTTTTCTAAACTTGCTGCTCCACTAAACCATCTTGTCGGGAAAAATGTGCCCTTTGTGTGGAATGCTGAGTGCGACAAATCATTTAACCTTTTGAAAAGTGTGTTGTCATCTGATCCTGTAGTGGTATTGCCTGACTTCAGTGTGCCTTTTAAAATCTACACTGATGCATCCAACCTGGCCGTCGGTGCAGTTCTTGCGCAGGACAGAGATGGACTTGAACACGTGGTCGCATACGCCAGCCGGGCATTGAATTCCACACAAAGGCATTGGTCCACCTTTGATCGTGAGCTGTGGGCAGTAAGGGAATTCAAGCATTACATTGGACTTGCCTCATTTACCATTATCACTGACCATCGACCACTCTTGGCACTTCGGCGTATGTCCATTGATGATGATCCAACAGGAAGAAGAGGGAGGTGGATTCTGGAGCTTGATCCATTGAATTGGGTCATTGTACACAAAGATTGGAAAAACCATAAGAATGCGGACGCGCTTTCTCGCCGCCCTGAGACACCTGGCCCTAACGAGGCAGAGGCCAGTGTTAAAGAGGTACTGGAAGTGAATGTGGTGAGTTCTAATCAAACAGATGACATTCCATGTTCCTCTGAAGTCACTGATTCGGCAGGAGATGCGACTGCTGTCAACTCACATGACAATTCAGACTGCATGTCATCCATGAATGTTTTGTCACAGAGCTTATCAGACATTAGGGCAATGCAGCATGCTGACCCTGATATTAAGACTGTGTTGAGCTGGGTGATGCAATCCCAAAGACCATCCAGGAGAAAACTTCAAGAAGCTTCTCAGTGCTTACGGAAGCTTTGGACTGAATTCAACCGTCTTTCTATAATTGATGGACTGTTATGCCGCTCAGTTTTCTGTCCCCTCACAAGTGCCCCTGTAGTCCAAATGGTTGTACCCTCTGCTCTAATATCGGATGTTCTTTTGCAGCTGCATGGGGCCCCAGCTTCTGCCCATTTCTCTTCGGAGCGTGTGTGGGAACGGGCGAGACAATTTTGTTACTGGCCTTCTATGTACAGGGACATCAAAGCATGGTGTGAGCAGTGCAAGGCGTGTCAGACACGGCGCGGTCCGGTTCCAGCCCTCTGTGCACCAATGGGGGGGTCCCAGTCTGTGCGGCCATTTGAAAGAGTGGCTATGGACATCTTAGAGCTGCCTGTGACTTCAAAAGGAAACCGGTATGTGCTGGTTGTTGAGGACTATTTCACCAAATTTGTCAACCTGTATGCTTTGCTTAATCAGTCAGCACAGACAGTAGCACGTTGTCTGTTTGAGGACTATGTTCTGATTCATGGCGTTCCAGAGACTTTGCATTCGGACCAGGGTCGTCAGTTTGAGGCAGAGGTGGTTCAGAATCTCTGCCATCTGCTGAGCATTAAAAAGACACGCACCACTCCCTACCGTCCGCAGTCGGACGGTATGGTTGAACGATTTAATCGGACCCTGATTGATCAACTGGCTAAGACTCTTTTGACCTATGGAGGGGAATGGGACAATTATGTGAAACATGTGGCTTTTGCTTACAACACAACAACTCACTCCAGCACTCGTTTCACACCTTACTTCTTGACCCATGGTCGGGAAGCACGGGTCCCTGCTGATGTACTGTTACCCACTCGTGCTCTTGTTCCTCAGATGTCAGCATCACATGCTGAGTTTGTTTCCAAATTGCTGACAGAACTGAACTCTGCATTTAGCAGTGCACGGATGCACAGTGAGGCAGCTCACGACCGTCAAAAACTGTACCATGATGTTGGATTGCGTCACCAGCCCTATGATGTAGGTGCCATGGTGTGGCTCCACAATCCGGTGGAGAGTCGCATGAAACTGGCACCCCATTGGAAGGGGCCGTATAGAATAGTGCAAGTCATGGATTCATGTGGGGAACAGGGACTGACTTACCGGATTGTAGATCCTTTTGACTCTAGTGAGAGGGCGCAGGTCGTGCATTACAATAGGGTGCGGCCTTACACATTGCCTGTTTCTCTTGTGTCACAGAACCAGACATTGTCCAATGTTCCGGACTCACAGCCTGAGTCTCTTTCCATAGAGTCAGGAGTTTCTGGTGGAGAGGAGTGTGTTTCTCCCCAGAAAGATCTGAGTGCTTTGTCTGACTCACCATGTTCAGTTAAGAGGTCTGAGCAAAACATGAGTAGGACTGGGAGAGTTCATAGGCCTCCGGGCCATTTGAAGGATTTTGTTTTGTATTAAAGTAACTGTATACCTATATGTATGGGAGAGTGCAAGTTTGAATTTGTTCTATTGTAGAGCCTGTAGTAACAGAGAAAAAGTGTGTTCTATTAATAGGCTTGTTGCAGTAACAGTGATGTGCTATGTACTCTGTTTTGTGTTTCATTGTACACAGCTGTTTATTGTTTATGACGGTTGATGTTATTATTCTGAAACATAAACGGGGACGTTTATTTTGTGAGGGGGGGGCGTATGTAACAGACTTTGTTGAATTCTGTTATGATGCACTAATTCTGGATGTACTGGCGCTCGTTGTATATGTGTGTATGCAATGTATTTTTCCCTTCGGGGCTTGCCGTAGATAGGCATGTGTCATGCGCACTTGGTATTGGAGTGTCGCGGGTTTTTTTGGAGTTGGTGATCTGAGGTGTTGGATAATAAAGTGGAGAAGAGTGAAGAGTTCAAACTGCTATCGTTTATTGTTTTCTTATTTCTAAGTGTTAGGCGAACCCTGTTTGAACGCTCGATCACATTAGTTAAATATTTAGTTTCACCCGAAACATTTAGATTCAACATTTAGATTTAGATTTAGATTTAACATTTAGATTTAGATTTAAAATTTAGATTTAGATTTAGATTTAACATTTAGATTTAACATTTAGATTTAGATTTAGCATTAAGATTTAACATTTAACATTTAGGTGTAACAATTAATATTTAGATTTTACTATTTAAAATATCTCTAAGTTGACAAATATTGCTGTAAATGTGCTAAAAAGTGACCGTCAAAAATTCATACCAGTTTTTTAAACATTGTTTGAAGCTAAATGTGACAAAACGTTGCTGTTATTTTCAGCGTGAGCCGCTTTACAAACGGCGCCCCATACATCTTCGTCTTGTGTCTTCAATGACCACAACAGCGTTATACCTTCAAAGCAAAATAAACATGATTTTACATATTTCCGGTCATTGTTTTTGACCTTTTTAGTTACCAACATGACATTCTTTCAGGGGAAAAAAAGTAGGTTATGAGCTTTTTCTTTTTTGTGTTCTGTCAGCATGTTTATATAGAAACATTTCTCTATCTGTCAACTTCCATGAGACTGAATTAACATCAGGGTGAAACATAAATGATTGTACAACAGGACTAAAGGCACCATGTATTTTATTTTATTTTTTCATTTATTGGCATGGTATTTTTTCAGTTATAATGGTTGATATTACTTATTAATTTGAGAATGCATGTTTAAATTACCATCATACAGTATTTATAATGACTATTTGATTATCATGGTATTATTTTAAATCAAATGTATAAGTTATAAGTATCTTTATTTTGGTATTTATTTTCGATTGTTTATTTTCACATGAACATTTATTGAATAAAAGAGAAATTGGTTTATCAAAATCTATTAACAGAAAATTATAGTGATGCTGATATTAATCTGATGCTGTTATGCTAAACTAAAATGTCCCCTGTAATCATGGATGCCAAGACAGTGGAAATATACACTTGTATGCTTTTTCTTTCTTTCTACATTTGGGCATTTTAACTCTAGTGGATATGTCTATAAGTCAGTTTCTGTATAGTTGTGACTAAGCAAGCTGAACTTTTCCACCATTATTAACTCACACTAACCCTATAATATTCAGATACATGAATAATGTTCCCCTACTCATAATGCTTACTTTCTGACAACTAACTCTTAAAGCATAGGTTTATTGTGTTGAACTGGTCTTTCTGGTCCTTATAGGCCTTTAAAATAGGGCCATTGAATGAGATACAATAAATTGTCCCAAACTATTCTGGTACCTAATTGATTTTAAGTGTCAAATTGTTTAAAACTGAATAAAATTATTCATTTAAAGGTTAAACGGAAGTATTCAGTCAATTTCTTTTAAACTACAAAATTACTTTGAACTGAATATAGCTGATGAACAGTTAGGTAGGTCCTTTATTGATCCTTTAACAGGAAATTACAGTGTCACAGCAGCTTCATGACAAACATAACACCACATGTTAGCTCAGCTTTTATCCTGACCTATTAAGTTAAAAATATATATATAACAAACTACTATAGCAAACTATGCATAAAAGAGACAAAGGTTATTTTTGTGTTGTAGAGTCTTATAGCAGCTGGTATAAAAGATTTCCTGTACCGCTCCGTCTTGCATACTGGTGCAATCAGTCTTTGACTGAAGGTGCTTCTGTTTACCACCTTCAGGGAGTGGAGAGGGTGTGCGGGGTTGTCCAGTATTGAGCCTAGTTTGTTTAATGCTCTGGGGCCGTATTCACAAAGCATTTTATCTTACCACTAGGAGTACTCCTAAATCGCACTAAAAGATTTTAGCTAGGAGTTTTCTCTTTAAAGTTATTCACAACGCCTTTCAGACCTACTCTTAGTAAAGAAATATGACAACTCCTAAACTAAGAGTGAGTCTTCGTTGCTATGGATGACGTCATTACTCATGCACGAGCTTGACTGAAGTGACCACCTTGATTGGCTGATGATTGTAACGCGGGAATGATTCCAAACACCTCCCCTACGATGATGAGTGACAGGTGACAGGTCTGAGAATGTGTGCGCTACACAAGTAGTGTGAAGGACGGAAGATGATGAATAACTGAATAAATAGCCTAAATGAATAAAGAGTAAGGCAAAACAAATAGCCTAGTAGCCTAATGAAACATATGGATTGATGCAATATCTTTGCAACATTATTGAATTAATCTGTCACTATATGCCTCTGCCTACGTTTGCAAAGAGAAGAACATTTTAATTTGATTCACAATGGAATGTTACAATTAGTTTACATGCAATAAGTAGCCTAGTTTTGGTTGTTGTTGGTGGCGTTATTGCATCCCTAGTTATGCCTACAATGCAAAATTGTTCCCTCGCGATTGAAGCTCCTGTAGCCGTCGCATACGCATTTCAAAACATCGCGACGTGAAATGCCACAAAAAGCGGTTTGTGAATAGGTCTTAGTGAGTTAGGAGTCCTCTCGACTTCTTTTAAGCTGTCCCAGGCTTAGGTGCTACTTTTAGGGCTAAAATACTTCGTGAATTACTCTTAGTCAAAAAAATTAGGAGTCCTAAAGTTACGAGTGACACGCCCATTATTTTTAGGAGTTGCTCCTAAATTCGCCAGTTAGGAGCTACTTTTAGCCTTAAAATTCTTTGTGAATACGGCCCCTGGTCCCTGCCACCTGCTGGACCATCTCAAGTTCAGCCCCAACCACTGAGCTGGCCTTCTTGATGAGCTTGTCAACTCTATTTCTGTCTGCTGTGTGAACTCCCTCTCCCCAGCATGCCACAGCGAAAAACAGAGCACTAGCCACCACTGTGTGATAGACCCTGCAGAGCAAGGGTTGGCAGATGTTAAATGTCTCAGCCTCCTTAAAAAATAAAGTCGGCTTTGCCCCTTACGATACACCACCTCCATATGACTCTTCCAGTCCAGCTTACTATCCAGCTGCACACCCAGGTACCTGTGATTGGCAACCTGCTCCACCTCGTTGCCCCTGATGGTGACTGGTGTTGGCTGGATCCTTCTCCTCCTCCCCCTCCTAAAATCCACCACTATCTCCTTGGTTTTTGTGGTATTGAGATGGAGGTTATTGTCCGCACTCCATTGCACAAAGTTGCTGATTGTTCTTCTGTACTCCTCCTCATCGTCTCCATTGATGAGGCTGACCACTGAGGTATCATCTGAGAATTTCTGCAGGAAGCAACCATCAGTGTTGTATTGGAAGTCCGCCGTATAGATGGCAAACAGAAACGGAGCTAGCACAGTTCCTTGTGGTGCTCCTGTGCTGCTTAGAATGGTACTTGAGACACTGTTCTGTAGGCGCACATACTGTGGTCTAAGGGATAGATAATCCAAACTCCACAAGACCAGTGATGGATCCACCTTCATCTTTCCCATCTTCTCCCCTAACAGACAAGGCTGGATGGTATTAAAGGCACTTGAGAAGTCAAAAAAAGTGATCCGCACAGATGCATCAGAGGTGTCCAGATGTGTATAAGCCCTCTGCAGCATATAGATGAGGGCATCATCTACACTGATGTTAGACTGATATGCAAACTGTTAGGGGTCCATTTTAGTTGACACACTAGTCCTAATGTAAGAGAGGACAAGTCTCTCAAATGTCTTCATGACATGTGAGGTGAGTGCTACCGGTCTGTAGTTTAATATATTGGGTGGGATGATTTTTCTTCTTTGGGACAGGGACCAGGCAAGATGTTTTCCACAACCTTGGGACCATCTGTAAACGCAGGCTCAGGTTAAACAGGTGTGTTAAAATACCACATAGCTCTGCAGAGCAGGTCTTCAATAGTCTGGGGCTGATGTTATCAGGCCCCACTGCTTTCCTTGGCTTCAGACCACCCAGCATCGCCCTGACCTGAGCTGGATGAAGAACCATAGGCAGGGCTGTTGGTGGGCTGCTATGGGATGTGAAGAGGGGACTATGAGCAGATAATATCCCAGGAGTGTTGGGGAAAGGAGGGGGAGATGGAGAAGAGGCAGCTGTGGTCAATAGACCAGATGGAGGAGGCTGGGATGGTGTGGGACAGTCAAATCTGTTGAAGAATCTGTTTAGATCATCAGCCAGACTCTGATCCCCATCAGGCAACGAACCGCCCTTCTGCTTCATGCCTGTGATCTTCCTCATTCCATCCCATACCTGCTTAACTCCGTCTTGCTGCAGCTGTTGTTCCAGTTTCAGCCTATATGTTTCTTTCCCCTCCTTAATCTTGCCTTTCAGTAACTTTTGGATTTCCTTAATTTTGTTCCTGTCCCCTTCCTTGAAAGCTTTATTTAATAGAAATCGAAACAGACTTAATATTCTATTTATTGTGTATATTTTCTTTTCATCTGTTGAGGGCAACCTTGGGACAATAATGTTATGTGGGCTCCTCCTATTTCCCTGTTTTCGATTAATACGAGTTTTCAGTGATGGAAGAGACACAAACATGTGACTTCTGTAAGATACCATTGAATATTGAGCATATTTTATTGGGTTGTTTTGCTAACTGGCAGCAGTTTTATTCATAAAGCTCTTAAAGAGATGTTTTTAAAATGGTTCTAACAAGAAAAATCTATATCACTATCAAACATCAGATATTTATATAAAAGATCTTATACAGACCATAATTATAATGTCGAGCGAAACATTTTTTTTTTTTTTTTTGTCTTCTGTACCAAAGGTACTTGATATGAGTCCTGTGCTTTCATATCTCCAACAGATAAGTAATTCTGTTAAACCACATGCACTTTAACCACCTTATTAAAGGAGGACAGTCAGATTGATCTGCTGGACAGACATGTTTTAAAGATGACTAAAGACATGTAACAAGAAGGGGGATGTTTGTGTACTATGCTGAAGAGTTACTGTATGTGTTTTCCTGAGGTTTAATTCATGGGGCCATTTCTGTTCATACAATGAGTAATTCGTTTAAATAATTATTAAATATACATATGTTGTTTTTAAAGTTTTATTTTTTAAGTAATTCAGTAAAGTGCCACATAATTACTATCAATCTGTGTTATGCTCTGCTTTATTATTTACAGTAAAGAAGCCAAAGGCCATTTCATTATGATCAGAGACATTTTAATATTTGAAGAGTTCTCATTACAGATACACTTTAAGAGCTAAGAAGGGCTCAGAGATCTATGTTTTGGATGAACATTTGGGTGGGGCTCTGCCTCACCTGCCCTTACAGACAAGCCACAGCTGGCCAATGGGTGTAAAGCTGTGGAAAAGTGTAAAGGGCAGGAAGAGGGGAGACAACAACAAATACGGCACATACCTACAACAAACTGATTATTCACAACAAACATTAGAGTCACAATACCAACAACTATCATGAGCAATTCAATACATTTCTGACTAAAAATTCTTAGAAATATCAATAAATAAATATTTTATCCTTCCAGAGCTATATAATATTTATCACTTTTAATAGCAGTACAGTCTCTGAGAAAATTGTACATTTTAATACAGTTTAGCAGGAAGAATAAAAACAGTTACTTTTTTGTCCATTCTTCTTTTAATTTTCAGTTACATAATTATATTTCTTGCAGGGATGCCACAGGGGTTTCTGGGCAACAACCAGAACTAGTTAATAGTGAGAATTAGACCCTAAGCTAAAGTTTTATGCTTATTTGTTATCTTGCCAAAGTGGAATTGAAGTCTGCCTTGCTGCTACTCCACCTGAACAGTGAATAAACCAGCTACTTGTCTTCAGACAGTCAGGTGTGAGCTTAAGGCAGGAAAAACAAAACTCTTTCTTACACCGAGAGCACACTATGTTTTTACATTTCTCTGCGTTGTGATTAAGCAGCATTCCACATGTTGGACAAGCACGGACAGCTGGACATACAATGTTTCCAGCATCTTTTAAAGTAATAGTTGCACAATCTCTCAGCAGATCCAGCTGTTTGTTGCAGCAGCCGTCATTGTCACATCTATCAGATCGAGGCTGATGACCTTTCCACTCTCTCTCACACTGCCAGCAGAACTCAAAGGTTTTGCCCTTCTTTGCAGTGCAAATGGTGCAATGCACGCTGAGATTAGACAGGTCTGATCTCTCAATCAACCAGTCACAACCAGGACACTGAAGAGACAGAAAGTGATTTTGCATATGAAAACAGTAAACAACGAAAAAGCTTTGAGACTACTGAAACAATGAAAAAGAAGGTGAAGTAGTGTACATACATTATTGATGTCTATCTTACTAGCAGCATTGCTGGCAAGAGTTTCCTCAAAGTATAGTTGTTCTTCAGGTGTAAGTTTAGCTAATCTACAGATTTCTGCGTAAGACCACTGTTCTTCACAGACAGGGCATCTCAGCTCGGCTTCACCCTAGAATTGAGTATTTTATATAAGAGCAGTGTACTCAAAAAAGTAACATTCAACATTCTTGTGACACAATTCAGAATTCAGTTTAGTGTCTACTCCAAAACGCATATAATGCAAAAACTCTGGGTTTTGTTATTGTTTAAACCTACAACAGTTTAAGGTTTTCTTACTTATGACAAGGGATGGTTGTAACAATTGGTTCTTTTTTAACACGTTTTATTTGTGATAAAATTTAACCAGTTTTACTCGACCCACTCCAAGCGGGATTTGAACCATGGTCTCCGAATAGAGGTCAACCGATAGTGGATTTTACCGATAACAATATTTAGGTTTGACCGTACATGCCGATAACCGATTATTCAACCGATATTTTTTAACATGTATACTGGATTAAAAACAAACATAACACTCCAAGTAAAGCAGTGCTGAACTGAAATGTGCTAATTGAAAAAATATATAAATATGAATATATTAAAATGAGAAGTTCTACAGAACGAACTCTACAGAAAATAATTTAAACATTAAAATGTTACAATGTCAAATGTGTGTTTCTTTAGCTACCTAGAAACATGTAAATGTCATATGTAACACTTTGCAAGTCCCATTTGTTAACAAGGATGTATTTGCTAGCTTTCATGAATTTTATGCATTATGCAATATACATTTTTACTGCATGTAATAATATTTGAGCAATACAATTGTACCTAGATAATTTATGTTAGTTCAGAGTACATTACCTTAGGTAATAACAGATAAAATAAAAATTAAAACTCAGTTTAAAATGTATAGTAAATGTTGAAATTAACTAACTAACAATGAATAATACTTCTACAACATTTATTAACCTTAGTTAATGCTAAAATTGTAATCATATTGTAAAGTGTTACCATTTCACATGAATCATGCTTAAGCTGTGCGGACGCGCAGACTAATTGAAGGTCCTGCGCTGCACAAGTTCAGACCGCGCAGACGACGTGCATCCACTCGGTAATGGCAAAACGAAAAGATGAAACATCTCTGCAACAGCCTAAAAGAAAAGGTTCATTTGACTTTCAAACAAGAATGGCTGAATGAAATAGTTCAAACGGATACAAGCGATGGCCCTGATAAATCGGTTAAATTGTCTGAAATGTTTAGTTACGGAGCTAATGGGATTGTGTGCAAAATTTGCTCCGAAGCTAAAATCAAAGGAGAGTTTTCCACCGGGAAAACGTGGACAGAGTGGAAACTGGACTACCTAAAACACCACTTAACTCAATGTCACATTGATGCTGTGAAAGCATTGTACAATAGAAAGCATGGAACTGCGATTAACCAGCTTCTCAGAGTCGAGATAATAAGATGTAAGAAATGCCAATGTTCACACGCTGATAGTCGACGAAAGCACAGACATTACAGTGCATAAAATACTAGTTCTTTACATTAAGTTTAGAGAACAAAATCAATTCACATACACAACTGTGTTTGCCGGGATCATTCAGCTGGCACGATGCAGCGCCCAGGATATTGCCGATGCAGTAATGAAGTTCTACACTGATCATGGACTTGATCTGCAGAAAACGGCCATGTTAACGTCTGACGGCGCTTCAGTCATGTTAGGCAGACATAATGGAGTCACTGCGATACTGAGACGGCAAATACAGAACAACACTGCGTTGCTCATCGAGAGGATCTGGGAATTGATGATGCATGGAAAGGCATGCTGTTGATGAAAGAAGTGGAAACACTTTTAAGAACAGTATATTCACTCTTCAGTAGGTCTTCTGTGAAGAAAAGCAAACTCGACGAGTTGGCAAAAGTTTTAGAAGTGGATTCCCTGTCTTTCACACCGCTGAATGAGGTTCGCTGGCTGTCGCGTTACCAAGCTGTTAATGCATTTTTGCAGAATTACAGTCTGTTAACGGAGTACTGTGCAAAAGAAGCAGACAACGACGACCCGATTGCGAAATACCGTCTCAAAAAACTATCTGATCCCAAGTACAGAGCTGCAATTACTGTTCTCGGAGATGTGTCGGAAGAACTAGCTCAGCTCAGTGATCTTAGCATTAGTGATGCTCACTGCTTTGCCAGAGCTAAGAGGGAGAAACTTCGATCTCAGCATGTTCACTGGAGCACCGTGTGTGAACGAGCTGTTGGGGAAACATGACAGTGCAGTAAATACAGCCGACATTATTCTGTTTGTCCACAAAGTTTGTGACCATGTTGATGCACGATTTCCTGAAGGTGAGCTTAAAGAATGGTCTGCTTTTAGCCTAGAAACACTGGATTCAACACTCGATTTAGATCATCACAAACGATGTAACCAGACTGACAGAAGTTCCACGCTTTTCTAAAACACAGAGATGATGACGCCACTGAAAGCATCGCTGAAAGGCTAACCTGGACACTAAAAGCTCAGGAGTTTGTGGAGCTTGCACAGTTAACTGACATGTGCGGGACATGCCAAGCGTCTAGTGCAGACTGTGAACGCGGATTCAGTCTCATGAACCGTATCAAGACAAACTCACCTAACCGACTTCAGACCGCCCACTCGGATCAGCTAATGAGAACCGGTCGACACGAGCAGACGGGTCTATCAGTCTGGACAAGCTCTATAACCACTGGACAGGTGTTCAGGACAGACGGGAGAAGCTGTAAAGGTGCATGTTTTATAGGCTACATTATTAATAAATGCATAGTAATAATGCATGCATTTAATGTGTTTGACTGCAATATTTATACTTTTTGCTGAAATAAACATTTTTATATCATTTTATATATTATGTTTAAGTATTGTGGTTAATTATCTGACTAAAGCTTTACACCTTATTTAAAAGGTTAAGTTACTGTAACAAGGTCTGTAGTCACTGAAAGAAACGAGGCGGATAATATGTTATTATTGTGGTGCATCTCAGTCTTCAGATGCTGTTTAGAGAGCGGTTCCAGATCTCCACGGCCCGTCGAGAGAGCAATGAAGCACTGCTACACTAAAACTGTTAAAACTGTTTATATCTCTTTAATCCAATCTGGTTTAATAAAATGTGTTTGGTTAAAAATATTGAACATTCATTTTTACTATACTGTAAAATTTGTTGAACCGTTAATAAAATTGACTAATATTCTATCAAACTATAGTTCATTAGGTAATGGTAACATGCTCTTTTTGTGACAATATACATTTTTTTATGAAATTGCTCAGAACTTTTTTTTTTTTTTGCTCAGCACAGTAAAAAATTAGAGGGAACATTGGGTGTCACATCATTTGAAACGGGTTAAATCAGTTTTGAGTGGTTGTGTTCAGTCAATGACGTGTGTTCTCTATTTGTATTTGATTGTCTCTTGTGTTTACCGGTGTGGATGACGTGCATTACAGTGCAGAATGTGTTTAGAGAATGAGAATGTGTTTAGAGTTTTGCTGAAAAGTCTAAGTGAGATCTGCACATTGTGTTTGACCATGTGAAATGGTTTAAGGTATTGACGGCAGACTGCACAATTAGCTCAATGAGTTCAGGCAACTGAGAACTTTGTTCAGCCAATGGGTTTTAGTGTTTTAGCAACTGAGAAAAACTGTAAGAGAACAGCCAGAAAAATGGAGCGCAACTGGAAGAAAACACAACTAGAGTTTGTTTCTTGTATTTCATTGAAAGAGAGCATTATTGCTCACAGAAAGGCCTTAAAAACGTCTAGATCTGCTTATTTTTCAACCCTCTTAGAAGAAAACAAACACAACCCTAGGTATTTGAACTAACGAGAAATGAAGCTTCAACACCAGACGTTTTCAATCAGCACAGCAGTAATGACTTTATTTTATACGCATGGATCTGAAGCGCTGCTCTTTCAAACACACTTCAACAGTTGAAAACATTAGATTTCATGTGTTTTTCACTTTTAAAAACACATCTGGATAAAGTCATGTTTCGTAGCAGTCTGAGCATAGCTTACGAAACTTCCCCATTTCACCGAGCTTTAACCCAGAGAGAGAGAGAGAGCTGATTACTCTAGGCTCCTCCCACTCGTCCTCCTCCACCAATCAGAATGCTGGAAGACTCATTGGTCACAGCTGTAATGGAGGACAGAAGCTTTAAAAGCTCTTGTGGTGAATCAGTGTGTGTCTGACACTCAGACCGCTCTCTATCTCTGTCATGTTCCTCTCTGCGGTATGGTAATATAATGTTTCCTCCTGTCAGCTCCAGGCTCTTTTGGGCTGTGTCTGTGTCTGTGTCTGTGTGTGTGTGTCTGTGTGTGTGTGTGTGTGTGTGTGTGTGTGTGTGTGTGTGTGTGTGTGTGTGTGTGTGTGTGTGTGTGTGTGTGTGTGTGTGTGTGTGTGTGTGTGTGTGTGTGTGTGTGTGTGTGTGTGTGTGTGTGTGTGTGTGTGTGTGTGTGTGTGTGTGTGTGTGTGTGTGTGTGTGTGTGTGTGTGTGTGTGTGTGTGTGTGTGTGTGTGTGTGTGTGTGTGTGTGTGTGTGTGTGTGTGTGTGTGTGTGTGTGTGTGTGTGTGTGTGTGTGTGTGTGTGTGTGTGTGTGTGTGTGTGTGTGTGTTATTTAAACCAGTTTGAGTCTCTATGTTGGGCTCATTATGGGGGAAACCTTTGACAAAAAACATTTCCAGTCTCTTACCCATTTGCTCATGAGTTTTTGTGCAGCTAACAATCTACATGAAGAAAAGATTGTCCTCAGATTATATAAAACAAAGCGAAGAGAAATGGATGTTTTTCATCATTTCTAATGTTTCTAAAGATAGTAGTTAATCAGTGAATCCTGAAAGCTGAAGCTGTATGGCAGTCTCCACACTTCATTAAGCAGCACAGCCTTTCTCAGCTGATCATAAGAGAGGTTTCTTCAGCATCTCGCCAGTGTTTCTGAACCATCAGGGCTTATTTGAAATCAATTCAAGGAAATGACACAATATATAATAATGCATGAATAAAACAGTTTTATATTTAATCTGTAATCCAGAATAAAACATTAATTTGTGTGCTAAACACAGATGAAGACAGAAATGAGGCTGAATATAAATCTTCATTCTTCATGCTGGTCTGGAACGACAGTAAATGGCCTAAATTATAGGCAAATATAGAAGTGTCCCTTTTTCAAGATTTAAAAATGATATATATAATCCAAAATACGCTTTACAGATCCTTATTGGAAAGGGTTTGTTGATGAAATGTTTGCACATGCGCCTGAGGAACAGTCCTTAAGAGACTAACAGATTACAGACAGAAGAAGCTGAAGGTCACTGGTCTAACACCTCAGGCCATTAAAGAGACGTTCAGCTCGCTGTGAAGAACAGCAGGAGAAAGATCCCTGATCCCCGTGTGAATCAGCTTTATTCTTCTAGTGCTTTATACAGTACAGATCGCTTCACTGCCATAGACCTGCTGGATCAACTCCATTTGAGCTCTTTATTGAGCAAAGCAGATGTGCTGGAAATCCATCATGTGCAGTTTCTAGACAGACTAAAGAATAAACCAAACACTTTAAAACTAGATAAATCTGGTGTAAATTACACAGAAAAAAGAGTCCATGAAGGAATGAAAACATGAGAAACGAGCAGATCAACGATATGACCATGAACAATAACAAACTAAAAGACATTACTGATAAATCTGAACTAATCTAGACCGGTGATGCTCTTATGAACGCACCAATTAAATGTAAAGAAAAATGTGGCAACCCAGTGTCCTGCCAAACGTGGCAATTCCCATCTTCTGGTCAGATCTATGGAACAAGAAGCCATTAATTAAATGACCAAAGCGGCTGATTGATGACATTGATGAGGGTCGAGTTACACTCAGAAAGAGAAGCAGTTTTTGAGCCAATCTTGCTACATGTCCTAACAATACTCTCTAGTCGTGTTTTGTGGACAAGGAACCAAACCAGCAGATAAACCAGACTCAATAAAACATTCTCATCAAAGTGGGGTCAATGTTAAAATTCCTCAGTCTATGGTAGAAATACATTTGCTGCTGGGCTTTGGCACAAACAGCATCAGTGTGTGATTCACAACATAGCTTACCATCAATTATTGTGCCAAGGTACTTGTGTTCTTGTACTATCTCAATAATATTGTTGAATCTTAAATTAAATGTCCCCAACTAAGCAAGACAGAAGCAGGTTTACTGCGGTGCGTCTCGTCTGTTTTACCTGGAATAACAATGGAAAACAGTCCCAGACACTGATGGCTACTAGTCGGAGTAGTTTTAGCACTATTAGTGCATTTCTCTGTTTCTGAACGAGTCTCTGCTGTGAACTAAACCCTCATGCTCTTCACTAGCTGTCAGTGTCAATCATCTTTCACAGAGACTCGATTACAATCACTGGTGACGGTTCACAGATTAATAGAGTATCATCTGAAGGGGACCGTTGGCGTAATTATCAGCCGATCAGTGTAGAAATAATATATTTCCAGAGTGGAATATGAAGAATCTACTGTAAAGCATAAAGCTGAACTCCAGTGTGAGCAAACGAAAGCGTTTCATCCCTGATATTAAAGGAGACTTCAGTGAAGAGTCTCGATGTGACACAGTTGGACTGTAGGCTTGACCTTTGACCTCAGAGCAGGAACCGCTCACGGGTTCATATCAGTGGCTTTCATTACGGTGTCGCTTTCAGCTCGAGCCGCACCTAAACGCCACAGGAGGTCAGAAACACATTTGGTTGTTTCACGGCCGGATCTTGGACTTCTACGGACTAGTTCTCATCTCTCCTGCAGTTTCCATCTTTCTAGAGCTCCCACTTCTCCTGTTCCTCTCTCGGTCATCACACTCTTTCTGTGGTGTCAGTCGTTCTCTCACCCTCTCCGGCAGAGACCCTCTTCTCCTCAGCCGTCTCAGAGCCGATCGGGCCGCTGCCGCCCTCGCCGCTCTTTTGTTGAGGCCAGACCCCTCCGGGAACTCCTCGTCCCCCACCCGGACCTGGAGACCCAAATACTCTTTTACTCTGACTAACTCTAGTCTTTTACTCTAATTATTTGTAAGTGTGAACTCATGAACTGTCTGTGGGTATTTGTGGGCATCTGTCTGGGCCGTGTGGATTGGCCATTGCTGAAGGAACTATTATATTTATTCTATGACCATCATTTGGTGCTTCAAAGCACAAATTATTGAAAAAAAGATTAGAAACAGATTTTTCTACAAATATTTTTTATTATTATTGTTTCTGTCCTGCTCCATCTGAAAATTAAATTGAAACAAACACAAGTGAATAATTTGCACAGCAGAAGCTGAATCATATCACAGGATGAACTGAAACACAGTTTCTGAGCATACAAGAGTCTGCTGAATGAAAGAGCGCATAGAAAAGCTTGATGAAATTAATATTCTTAATGATAATAATAACCTTAATATTTAACGTGGGGCCCAGAACAGGGTCCGGGTCCGGGTCCAGATGCCCCTTTGGTTAAGGTTCCAGAAGCCCCTTCGGATCCAGTTCCTGGTCCGGGTCCGGGTGCTGCCGTGGGGTCCGGGAGCTGTCGGGGGCCGGGGTCTGCTGGAGGACGGCTGTGGACATCATAGATCAGGTGTTAATGGGGAAAGGAATCAAGCTTCAGTGTGAAAAGCTACTGACAGTCAAAGCTTTAGGATTGTGAGTGAGTGAGAGAGTGAGAGAGTGAGAGAGTGAGTGTGTGTACCTGAGAGGCCTCTGCAAAAAGTATGTCCACGGCTGCTCGGGCCGCCTTCTCTCTGGTCTGCTTCTTCGAGAGGCCGCTCATGGGGAGGAAGAAGCGCCCGCCTAATTTCACCTGGTAGGAGAACCTGAGAGACAGAGAGACCGTGAGAAGAGTGGATGACAGGTGTGTGAAACGTGATCATGACAGTGAGGACACAATGAGATGAGGTCCAGATGTGTGTGAGAGAGTTAAGTCACCTTTATTTATATAGCACATTTTACAATACAAGGCTGCGTTCTCCGAAACGTCGTTCTTAAGTTGTACCTTAAGCTGTACCTTTTCGTTAATACGTGGTTTCCGAAACCTTCTTAGTTAAGTATACCTTCTGTAAGTCATACGTTCGTAAGGTTGGTCTGGACCACTCTTAGCTTTACCTTATCGCTGTTGCAGGTCTATATGAATATAATTCAGAAGTTTTAATACACACAGACAGTGTTCAATTAGGCTAATTCAAGCGTTTTCATGCAAAGAATAAAATTGTCATTACAATGATTGTTGTTAGAATTTTAATTATATTATTATATAATACAATTTTATAAATTTATTTTAATTAAAGAGCGCTTTTAAAGGCCAGTGAAAGCATAGGCTACTGTTAAGTCCTATTCGGACGCTTTCTCATGGGCTCGTACGGTATTTTAAACATTTACAGGGGTGAGTCGGTTATTTTAGTGCCGTCCGAATCCATAATATCAGTGTTTTTTCTCACCCAACCTGTGTAAAAATCCCTGTCCAAATTAGTACCTACTGTTTTTTGACAAACAGGTCGTGTGGTAATTTAATTGCCGTCTGAATCCACATCTCTGAGTTTACAAAAAGAGATTCAAAATCCACTGTTTAAATCCTTTTTGATCACTGCCGAGCACCGTACGTGACGTACACTTTTATTTACTGAAATGCTGGAAAGTATTTACAAGAACAATATTTCATCGCAGCTCCACCTCAGCGAACAAAAATGGGAAAGAGAAGAAAGCACATAAAAAATTAAAATGGTTATTATGGCAGCAATATATGATAGCCTATAATTTTAAAATATGTAGGCAAGTATAGGCTAGTATAGTTTGGATTATTTTTTAAAATATCCCATGAGTCCTAATAAATGCAATTTAAACTATTTCTGAAGTGATTATTTTATAAAGAACACCACTTTCTAGCTTAACGCAGTGAAACAGCCCCTGCACGAGAGAATAATTGATTCTCGAGCCATCGATTTCAACCAATTCAGCACCATCGCCACGGACAGCGCCGGGTAACGCCGCACGTAAGAAGGTATATCTTAAGCAGCTTCCTAAGGTATGGTTCGGGGAACACACCTAGAAATGGTATACCTTCAGTTAAGTTATACCTTAAGAGTCTTCGTAGCGCGCTAAGAGACAACGTTATCGGAGAACGCACCCCAGAGTGTTTCAAAGCAGCTTTACAGAGATAACAGGAAAGTAATGCAACAAAGTTTGTTTCTAGAAGAAAATAGCGTCACAGTCCAGCTTAAGTAAGCTCAGTGATGTTTACCCCGTGAGTCAGTCTTAGGGCTCTTCCGGTCCGACTTTAGGGAGAAATCGGGTCTATTGGAGTGGAGCTATTACATAAAGCACACCTCGCTTCATGATTACTGGCTGTTTTCTTCAGCCACCCCCGATACTTTTCGTCCTCCAACCAATTGTCATTAAACACACGTCCAATCGATTTCTTAGGCTGGCCGAAATAACACCACAGACACAGTGTAATCACCATGGGGAAATCTCACAGTAAAACTGTGCAAAATATTGATACACTGGTGTTTTACCAGATGAGAAGTTTATCTTTGTATAATCTTTTTACTCTTTTAATTCCTTTTATGACTGTTTTAATCGTTCTTCCTCTTGCTTTTATTTTGTGATTATTTTAATTCCTTCCTGTAAAGCACTTTGAATTGCCATAGTGTATAAAAGGTGCTCTATAAATACACTTGCCTTTGCGTGTGTGCGTGTGTGTGTGTCAAGTCAAGTTTATATAGCGCTTTTCACAATACAGGTTGTATCAAAGCAGCTTCACAGTATTAAATTAAAACAATACATCAGTCTTTGTTTCTAGTGGAACGTCCACGTTTGGTAATGCTGATCAATAGTATCGTTGATTGATTAATTAAATTAAATATCCCCAAATATCCCCAACTGAGCAAGCCAAAGGCAACAGTGGCAAGGAACCGAAAAACTCCAGGTGACCTAATGGAGAAAAAAAAAACCCTTGGGAGAACCCAGGCTCAGTCGGGGGCCAGTTCTCCTCTGGCGTTTATGAACTAGAGGTCGGATTTACCTGTAAGATTAAAATATTATATGAATGCCTGACTGAAGAGATGCGTCTTTAATCTAGTTTTAAGCTGGGAGAGCGAGTCTGAGTAACGAACAGTATCAGGAAGGCTATTCCAGAGTTTCGGAGCTAAATGTGAAAATGCTCTCCCTCCTTTGGTGATCTGGATATCCTAGGTATGACCAAAAGCCTCGAATTTATTGATCTTAAAGAGCGTGATGGATTATAGGGCGATAGAAGATCCGTTAAATAGACTGGAGCTAAGCCGTTTAGGGCTTTATAAGTCAGTAGCAATACCTTGTAATTAATACGGAACTTTATAGGTAGCCAATGTAGTGATGATAAAATCGGTGTTATATGATCATATTTTCTTGATCTAGTAAGAACTCTAGCGGCGGCATTTTGGACTAACTGTAGCTTGTTTATTGAGGATGCAGGACAACCAGCTAATAAAGCATTACAGTAATCTAGTCTCGAGGTCATGAACTTACTTTTACCTAACTTACCGTGTACGTGCCGAACGATGGAATCGCCAATGATCACAGCATCGCGTTCCGTTTCGTGAAGAGGGGAGAAGCGGTTATGCCCCAACACCCGCGAAGAGACGACTCGACGCCCGCGAAGAGACGACTCGACGCCCGCGATATGTTTATGCCCTAAATCAATACATGATTAACTAACTGTATTTCTCCATGTACATTTCTGAAATGCACTTTCTGTAAAGCTGCTTTGAAACAATGTATTGTGAAAAGCGCTATATAAATAAATTTGAATTTAATTGAATTGAATAGAGTAGACGCACGATAGGCGAAAAGTGTGTGTAAGTGTGTGTGTGTAAGTGTGTGTGTGTGTACGTACCTCGGGGAATTGGGGGGTCCCGTCTGCTCCACTAGCTCCAAAACCAGCTCCTCCCCATGAGCAGCCGCGTAACACCGCAGGCCAGAGAGACACTGCCGGCTGAGGCCGTCCTCCGAGTTTCTGCTAGGATAGAGAAACTCTAGATTACATCATGTGACACACAGAAAATGAAGCAGATGCTCCATTTTCATATAGTCCTATCGTCAGCCTGTGAGATCGGCGATACACCATATTATCGTGAGGGGGCGGGGCTTACTTATTTGATTATTAACTTGCTTATTTACTCATTAATTTGCTTGTTTTATTTCTTCGTTTTATATATATGATAATTTTTATATTTTGCTAAGGTGGAGTCACCTATTAATAGACTAGATCTTGTTATTTCCAGGTATAGTGAGGTGTATCTGAGTCTGACTCGGAGTATTTCAGCATGTCAGCGGGAAATTGACACACATTATCCTCTCATGCCGTTACACATGCAGCATTTCGACTAGCCTACTTCTACACGAGATGAGAACACGTTTGAATCATTTCTTGGGTCAAGAAAGAGTCGGAGTTTGCGATATATCTGATATATATATATATATATATATACAGGTCCTTCTCAAAAAATTAGCATATTGTGATAAAGTTCATTATTTTCCATAATGTAATGATAAAAATTAAACTTTCATATATTTTAGATTCATTGCACACCAACTGAAATATTTCAGGTCTTTTATTGTTTTAATACTGATGATTTTGGCATACAGCTCATGAAAACCCAAAATTCCTATCTCAAAAAATTAGCATATTTCATCCGACCAATAAAAGAAAAGTGTTTTTAATGCAAAAAAAGTTTGAATTCGATATTCGCGGTATAGCGACTATCTTAATTTACTGTCTTAAGATTTCTCTTGTGGACCTACATTAATGACAGTGAAAAAATTAGAAGAATATTTCTTGTTAAACAAGTGATTGCCATCTGTGAAAATCAAAAGCAGCTTCAGAGTTGTGCAAGTGCTCGTGAACTAAAGTCTGTTATTATATGTCTATGTTATATAAGGCCTATATCATTTTAGTGATTATTATTATTATTATTAATATTTTGTAATTGTATTGTTTTTAGTGTTGTCATTAAATGTTTTGTTAATGTGCTATGGAAACAAAATACTGACGAACACGATGCCGTCTTCATCTTGGATCTGTATAAGAATGATGCGTCTGTTAAAACAAACACTCTCGACAATGGATCACCTTGACATTAAATTTTGATTCTGTTTTAAAAATGTGTAGTTCCTAATATTAATTTAATAACAATACTAGCTTTATAATAATAATAGTAATAATAGTAACAATAATAATAATAAAATACATTAATGGGAAAACGAGCCAATATTGCAGTATTGATCTCTTCAAAGGCTTCTGCCATCTGCGATATCTCTGACTATCGTCTATCGGCACAACCCTAGCGGTTAGTGAACGTCTGACTCTAGTTCTGTATTAAACGGCTGAAGCGTCTCCTCTAGAAGCCATACGGGTCGCTACAGGTTTACTGCGGTGCGTCTCGTCTGTTTTACCTGGAATAACAATGGAAAACAGTCCCAGACACTGATGGCTACTAGTCGGAGTAGTTTTAGCACTATTAGTGCATTTCTCTGTTTCTGAACGAGTCTCTGCTGTGAACTAAACCCTCATGCTCTTCACTAGCTGTCAGTGTCAATCATCTTTCACAGAGACTAGATTACAATCACTGGTGACGGTTCACAGATTAATAGAATATCATCTGAAGTGGACCGTTGACCATTATGGTCACACTGTTTCTGTGGTGTCAGTCGTTCTCTCACCCTCTCCGGCAGCGGCCCTCTTCTCCTGAGCTCCTCCAGAGCTTTTAGATCCGCTGCCGGCCTCTTATTGCTGCCGGACCCCTCCGGGAACTCCACAAAAACCGACGCCTATGCACGTAAGCTCTCCCATTAGAGAAAGAGTAACGTCAATCACCTGTGCCTCACCAACCAATCAAGCCTTGATGTCACTGAATCGCTGTCAGGTGTAATTTTTCCAGCGCTAACTCAGTCGGCCCTTACAGTTCTTCTCAATTTCTGAATCCTTGCTCCATTTTCTGAAAACATTAAACACAAAACCTCATCCTCAAGCACTATTCACAGAACCTCTGACTCCTCCTGCAAAATTAAACTTTCGTCTCAAAACAGTTTTACCTGTGTTCAAAATCAAACACTGCTCTCAAATCATAGACAAAGTGATCAATGAGATACACTATCAAGCAGTCAGTAAACAATACACCAAACAATAGAAAACGCATTGTTCAAAACATGTTCTCAGGGAGAACTAAATTATTAATCTCAAAACAAATTTCATATTTTTCATTGTACAGTCATTGTTTCAATTTGTTGATTGTACAGTCTACAGCAATGCACTGTACTACAGTATACGATACTAAAGGGGACACAAATGAAAGGAGTAAACATGTGATCAGTGTGCTGCTTGTCTTTGGCTGGGTCAGGCCAGAGCACTTCGTCAACATCATATTGTCCCTCCTGAGGCAACGGGGGAAGAAGCCTCTTGTGTGCCGTCTCCAGCCCTGACATGACTCCTCACCAATATCACCACAGGCTAGATCCATGGCTTGCAGCAGATTTACTCTGGTGTAGGGTCGTCTATCAAACTTTCCATCTCCAAGAGGAGAGAAACTCGATCGGATTCAGGAAAGGAGAGTATGGAGGGAGGTACAAGTTCATAAACTGCCCATTGATGTTAACCCATCCCCTGACCCGAGCAGCTCGGTGGAAACTGACACTGTCCCACACTCTCACATAGGTGGGAATGGGATTCTCATTTAGCTCTTGACCCTGCTGCTCAAATAAAATATCTCTTAGATTGGCCATAAATCTTAGAAGGTGCTGGTGTTATATGGCCCGAGTGTAACATGTAGAACACCATGGTTGCTGATAGCAGCACAGATTGACATTGCCACCTCGATGACCAGGGACTTCAACAATGTCCAATCATGTTTCGGCCTCTCCTTCTGCTTGTTAGATTGAAGCCTGCTTCATCGACAAAGATGAACTCATGGGGTCTGTCCAAGGATACCATGTCAAATATTGTTTCTGTGTAGAAATACAATATACTGTACAGAAACAGAGACAGTGATATACTGTAGAGTACAATTAGGCCTGCTGTATGCACTTCTGATTCACATATATTGTATGCACTGAAGAGTAATGTCGTTCTCATAGTATGTGTTAGTACTGTAGACAATCTGGATTACAGTAAATGTTTCTGAATGTACACTTGCACATGCTGAGCTCGCAGTTCTTTCACCCTTGGGGAGTTGCGCTCAAAGGTACTCTGTGTACTTGTGTCATTCGCACCCTGTTACGATGGAGGACACGGCCAATTGTGGAAATGCTCACACTGTCGATTCCCTGGAAGTGTGTGTTGTCTTGCATCACTCGTTCCTGGATTTCTCTGAGTCGTATTACATTATCTTGAAGGACCATGCCCACTATAACGGCCTCTTGCTCCCGAGGGAATATAGTTGTCCTTCCACCTGCATGTGGCAGCCTTGCAATTCTACAAAAAGTAGATGTGCAGTTATTAGAAAAATTCATGCAGTACTATACATGGTGATTTACTGTACAAATGTCTATTGAAACAGTTGCATATAGTGTAGTACAGTAAATTTGCAATTACAAAAATACAGTAGTATACTGTACCGGTTCTCTTCTCTGAATGTTCTTACTATGGTGGACACAGAAAATCGGCTCACATTGGGTTGCACTCGAAGTCCTGTTTCCCTCACTGTCAGTCCATGGACAAGAGCATGGTCTATGACTGTTGCTCGAATTTCATCAGAAATTTCCACTCTTTGTCTTCCTCTTCTTCCTCCTCCTCCTCTTTCTTGCCCTCCTCCTCCTCTTCTTCCTCCTCCTCCTCTTCGCCCTCCTCGCATACGCACTCGTCCTCTCACATTGTTTCTTCTATCCATTCTCAGACTTTCTCCTTCCCACCTTCAACAACCTGTTTGCTCTCTGAACTGGCTTATATTGGTTGTGTCCAATGTTCCTTTAAGCTGTGCGGACGCGCAGACTAATTGAAGGTCCTGCGCTGCACAAGTTCAGACCGCGCAGACGACGTGCATCCACTCGGTAATGGCAAAACGAAAAGATGAAACATCTCTGCAACAGCCTAAAAGAAAAGGTTCGTTTGACTTTCAAACAAGAATGGCTGAATGAAATAGTTCAAACGGATACAAGCGATGGCCCTGATAAATCGGTTAAATTGTCTGAAATGTTTAGTTACGGAGCTAATGGGATTGTGTGCAAAATTTGCTCCGAAGCTAAAATCAAAGGAGAGTTTTCCACCGGGAAAACGTGGACAGAGTGGAAACTGGACTACCTAAAACACCACTTAACTCAATGTCACATTGATGCTGTGAAAGCATTGTACAATAGAAAGCATGGAACTGCGATTAACCAGCTTCTCAGAGTCGAGATAATCTAGAGAAAAACGTTTCGACTTCGCCAATAAGAGCAAGGCAAACCCTGAACTAATCAAAATATTGATCGATAACGTGCTACTTGCCATTAAAATGAACACGTCGATGCTATCTGTTCAAGAAATGCATAATCATCTGGAGAAATACGTAAGCCTTCCCGACAGCTGGAGAAGTAAAAACTACACATTTGAATTTGTGGAGTCAATTAATGCAGTTGTACAACCTGAGACTATGGAAGATGTAAGAAATGCCAATGTTCACACGCTGAAAGTCGACGAAAGCACAGACATTACAGTGCATAAAATGCTAGTTCTTTACATTAAGTTTAGAGAACAAAATCAATTCACACACACAACTGTGTTTGCCGGGATCATTCAGCTGGCACGATGCAGCGCCCAGGATATTGCCGATGCAATAATGAAGTTCTACACTGATCATGGACTTGATCTGCAGAAAACGGCCATGTTAACGTCTGACGGCGCTTCAGTCATGTTAGGCAGACATAATGGAGTCACTGCAATACTGAGACGGCAAATACAGAACAACACTGCGTTGCTCATCGAGAGGATCTGGGAATTGATGATGCATGGAAAGGCATGCTGTTGATGAAAGAAGTGGAAACACTTTTAAGAACAGTATATTCACTCTTCAGTAGATCTTCTGTGAAGAAAAGCAAACTCGACGAGTTGGCAAAAGTTTTAGAAGTGGATTCCCTGTCTTTCAGACCGCTGAATGAGGTTCGCTGGCTGTCGCGTTACCAAGCTGTTAATGCATTTTTGCAGAATTACAGTCTGTTAACGGAGTACTGTGCAAAAGAAGCAGACAACGACGACCCGATTGCGAAATACCGTCTCAAAAAACTATCTGATCCCAAGTACAGAGCTGCAATTACTGTTCTCGGGGATGTGTCGGAAGAACTAGCTCAGCTCAGTGATCTTAGCATTAGTGATGCTCACTGCTTTGCCAGAGCTAAGAGGGAGAAACTTCGATCTCAGCATGTTCACTGGAGCACCGTGTGTGAACGAGCTGTTGGGGAAACATGACAGTGCAATAAATACAGCCGACATTATTCTGTTTGTCCACAAAGTTTGTGACCATCTTGATGCACGATTTCCTGAAGGTGAGCTTAAAGAATGGTCTGCTTTTAGCCTAGAAACACTGGATTCAACACTCGATTTAGATCATCACAAACGATGTAACCAGACTGACAGAAGTTCCACGCTTTTCTAAAACACAGAGATGATGACGCCACCGAAAGCATCGCTGAAAGGCTAACCTGGACACTAAAAGCTCAGGAGTTTGTGGAGCTTGCACAGTTAACTGACATGTGCGGGACATGCCAAGCGTCTAGTGCAGACTGTGAACGCGGATTCAGTCTCATGAACCGTATCAAGACAAACTCACCTAACCGACTTCAGACCGCCCACTCGGATCAGCTAATGAGAACCGGTCGACACGAGCAGACGGGTCTATCAGTCTGGACAAGCTCTATAACCACTGGACAGGTGTTCAGGACAGACGGGAGAAGCTGTAAAGGTGCATGTTTTATAGGCTACATTATTAATAAATGCATAGTAATAATGCATGCATTTAATGTGTTTGACTGCAATATTTATACTTTTTGCTGAAATAAACATTTTTATATCATTTTATATATTATGTTTAAGTATTGTGGTTAATTATCTGACTAAAGCTTTACACCTTATTTAAAAGGTTAAGTTACTGTAACAAGGTCTGTAGTCACTGAAAGAAACGAGGCGGATAATATGTTATTATTGTGGTGCATCTTAGTCTTCAGATGCTGTTTTGAGAGCGGTTCCAGATCTCCACGGCCCGTCGAGAGAGCAATGAAGCACTGCTACACTAAAACTGTTAAAACTGTTTATATCTCTTTAATCCAATCTGGTTTAATAAAATGTGTTTGGTTAAAAATATTGAACATTCATTTTTACTATACTGTAAAATTTGTTGAACCGTTAATAAAATTGACTAATATTCTATCAAACTATAGTTCATTAGGTAATGGTAACATGCTCTTTTTGTGACAATATACATTTTTTTATGAAATTGCTCACAGTTTAAAGGTTTTATTTGCTCAGCACAGTAAAAAATTAGAGGGATCATTGGGTGTCACATCATTTGAAACGGGTTAAATCAGTTTTGAGTGGTTGTGTTCAGTCAATGACGTGTGTTCTCTATTTGTATTTGATTGTCTCTTGTGTTTACCGGTGTGGATGACGTGCATTACAGTGCAGAATGTGTTTAGAGAATGAGAATGTGTTTAGAGTTTTGCTGAAAAGTCTAAGTGAGATCTGCACATTGTGTTTGACCATGTGAAATGGTTTAAGGTATTGACGGCAGACTGCACAATTAGCTCAATGAGTTCAGGCAACTGAGAACTTTGTTCAGCCAATGGGTTTTAGTGTTTTAGCAACTGAGAAAAACTGTAAGAGAACAGCCAGAAAAATGGAGCGCAACTGGAAGAAAACACAACTAGAGTTTGTTTCTTGTATTTCATTGAAAGAGAGCATTATTGCTCACAGAAAGGCCTTAAAAACGTCTAGATCTGCTTATTTTTCAACCCTCTTAGAAGAAAACAAACACAACCCTAGGTATTTGAACTAACGAGAAATGAAGCTTCAACACCAGACGTTTTCAATCAGCACAGCAGTAATGACTTTATTTTATACCCATGGATCTGAAGCGCTGCTCTTTCAAACACACTTCAACAGTTGAAAACATTAGATTTCATGTGTTTTTCACTTTTAAAAACACATCTGGATAAAGTCATGTTTCGTAGCAGTCTGAACATAGCTTACGAAACTTCCCCATTTCGAGAGAGAGAGAGAGACTGATTACTCTAGGCTCCTCCCACTCGTCCTCCTCCTCCAATCAGAATGCTGGAAGACTCATTGGTCACAGCTGTAATGGAGGACAGAAGCTTTAAAAGCTCTTGTGGTGAATCAGTGTGTGTCTGACACTCAGACCGCTCTCTATCTCTGTCATGTTCCTCTCTGCGGTATGGTAATATAATGTTTCCTCCTGTCAGCTCCAGGCTCTTTTGGGCTGTGTGTGTGTGTGTGTGTGTGTGTGTGTGTGTGTGTGTGTGTGTGTGTGTTTGTGTGTGTGTGTGTTTGTGTGTTTGTGTGTTTGTGTGTTTGTGTGTTTGTGTGTTTGTGTGTTTGTGTGTTTGTGTGTTTGTGTGTTATTTAAACCAGTTTGAGTCTCTATGTTGGGCTCATTATGGGGGAAACCTTTGACAAAAAACATTTCCAGTCTCTTACCCATTTGCTCATGAGTTTTTGTCCAGCTGACAATCTACATGAAGAAAAGTTTGTCCTCAGACTATTTAAAACAAACCGAAGAGAAATGGATGTTTTTCAGCATTTCTAATGTTTCTAAAGATAGTAGTTAATCAGTGAATCCTGAAAGCTGAAGCTGTATGGCAGTCTCCACACTTCATTAAGCAGCACAGCCTTTCTCAGCTGATCATAAGAGAGGTTTCTTCAGCATCTCGCCAGTGTTTCTGAACCATCAGGGCTTATTTGAAATCAATTCAAGAAAATGACACAATATATAATAATGCATGAATAAAACAGTTTTATATTTAATCTGTAATCCAAAATAAAGCTTTAATTAGTGTGCTAAACACAGATGAAGACAGAAATGAGGCTGAATATAAATCTTCATTCTTCATGCTGGTCTGGAACGACAGTAAATGGCCTAAATTACAGGCAAATAAAGAAGTGTCCCTTTTTCAAGATACTGTATTTAAAAGAATGTTATAAAATCCAAATACGCTTTACAGATCCTTATTGGAAAGGGTTTGTTGATGAAATGTTTGCACATGCGCCTGAGGAACAGTCCTTAAGAGACTAACAGATTACAGACAGAAGAAGCTGAAGGTCACTGGTCTAACACCTTAGGCCATTAAAGAGACGTTCAGCTCGCTGTGAAGAACAGCAGGAGAAAGATCCCTGATCCCCGTGTGAATCAGCTTTATTCTTCTAGTGCTTTAAACAGTACAGATCGCTTCACTGCCATAGACCTGCTGGATCAACTCCATTTGAGCTCTTTATTGAGCAAAGCAGATGTGCTGGAAATCATCATGTGCAGTTTCTAGACAGACTAAAGAATAAACCAAACACTTTAAAACTAGATAAATCTGGTTTAAATTACACAGAAAAAAAGAGTCCATGAAGGAATGAAAACATGAGAAACGAGCAGATCAACGATATGACCATGAACAATAACAAACTAAAAGACATTACTGATAAATCTGAACTAATCTAGACCGGTGATGCTCTTATGAACGCACCAATTAAATGTAAAGAAAAATGTGGCAACCCAGTGTCCTGCCAAACGTGGCAATTCCCATCTTCTGGTCAGATCTATGGAACAAGAAGCCATTAATTAAATGACCAAAGCGGCTGATTGATGACATTGATGAGGGTCGAGTTACACTCAGAAAGAGAAGCAGTTTTTGAGCCAATCTTGCTACATGTCCTAACAATACTCTCTAGTCGTGTTTTGTGGACAAGGAACCAAACCAGCAGATAAACCAGACTCAATAAAACATTCTCATCAAAGTGGGGTCAATGTTAAAATTCCTCAGTCTATGGTAGAAATACATTTGCTGCTGGGCTTTGGCACAAACAGCATCAGTGTGTGATTCACAACATAGCTTACCATCAATTATTGTGCCAAGGTACTTGTGTTCTTGTACTATCTCAATAATATTGTTGAATCTTAAATTAAATGTCCCCAACTAAGCAAGACAGAAGCAGGTTTACTGCGGTGCGTCTCGTCTGTTTTACCTGGAATAACAATGGAAAACAGTCCCAGACACTGATGGCTACTAGTCGGAGTAGTTTTAGCACTATTAGTGCATTTCTCTGTTTCTGAACGAGTCTCTGCTGTGAACTAAACCCTCATGCTCTTCACTAGCTGTCAGTGTCAATCATCTTTCACAGAGACTCGATTACAATCACTGGTGACGGTTCACAGATTAATAGAGTATCATCTGAAGGGGACCGTTGGCGTAATTATCAGCCGATCAGTGTAGAAATAATATATTTCCAGAGTGGAATATGAAGAATCTACTGTAAAGCATAAAGCTGAACTCCAGTGTGAGCAAACGAAAGCGTTTCATCCCTGATATTAAAGGAGACTTCAGTGAAGAGTCTCGATGTGACACAGTTGGACTGTAGGCTTGACCTTTGACCTCAGAGCAGGAACCGCTCACGGGTTCATATCAGTGGCTTTCATTACGGTGTCGCTTTCAGCTCGAGCCGCACCTAAACGCCACAGGAGGTCAGAAACACATTTGGTTGTTTCACGGCCGGATCTTGGACTTCTACGGACTAGTTCTCATCTCTCCTGCAGTTTCCATCTTTCTAGAGCTCCCACTTCTCCTGTTCCTGTTCCTCTCTCGGTCATCACACTCTTTCTGTGGTGTCAGTCGTTCTCTCACCCTCTCCGGCAGAGACCCTCTTCTCCTCAGCCGTCTCAGAGCCGATCGGGCCGCTGCCGCCCTCGCCGCTTTTTTGTTGAGGCCAGACCCCTCCGGGAACTCCTCGTCCCCCACCCGGACCTGGAGACCCAAATACTCTTTTACTCTGACTAACTCTAGTCTTTTACTCTAATTATTTGTAAGTGTGAACTCATGAACTGTCTGTGGGTATTTGTGGGCCTCTGTCTGGGCCGTGTGGATTGGCCATTGCTGAAGGAACTATTATATTTATTCTATGACCATCATTTGGTGCTTCAAAGCACAAATTATTGAAAAAAAGATTAGAAACAGATTTTTCTACAAATATTTTTTATTATTATTGTTTCTGTCCTGCTCCATCTGAAAATTAAATTGAAACAAACACAAGTGAATAATTTGCACAGCAGAAGTTGAATCATATCACAGGATGAACTGAAACACACACTGTTTCTGAGCATACAAGAGTCTGCTGAATGAAAGAGCTCATAGAAAAGCTTGATGAAATTAATATTCTTAATGATAATAATAACCTTAATCTTTTTAACGTGGGGCTCAGAAGCTGCCCAGGGTCCGGGTCTAGAAGCCTCTTGGGTTCCGGCTCCGGGAGCTGTTGGAATGCTGGAGGACGGCTGTGGACATCATAGATCAGGTGTTAATGGGGAAAGGAATCAAGCTTCAGTGTGAAAAGCTACTGACAGTCAAAGCTTTAGGGGTGTGGTTGTGTGAGTGAGTGAGAGAGAGAGAGTGTGAGAGTGTGAGTGAGAGAGAGAGAGAGTGTGAGTGAGAGAGTGTGTGTGTGAGAGAGAGTGAGAGTGAGAGAGTACCTGAGAGGCCTCTGTGAGGAGGATGGCCACGGCTGCTTGGTCCGCCTTCTCTCTGGCCGGCTGCTTTGAGGAGCCGCTCATGGGGAGGAAGGAGCGACCCCCCCCCCCCCAATTTAAAAATGAAATGAACAATTTTTAAAATGAACTAGTTCAGTTCATAGTTCATACTTCATACTTCAAAATTTTGAACTAAGTTCACAGTTCCAAAAATGAACTAGTTCATAGTTCTTATTTTCCATGTTGCTGCGAGATATTATTTTTCAAAATGATTGCCACAGCCCATATAGAACCACAGACAATTATTTTATCAGTTTTAACACTGAAGCTATGCGTCAGATTTTTCCCATCCTCACCGACCTTGTCATAAAACTCGTTTAAATGATCATACGACGCCTCCTTGCTGCTTTTGTTTTGATTTGTAACGTAAGTGATGAGTCATGAACGATCCATTCATTGCGTCTGTCACGTGACAAATGAACGAAAGACTCGGAAGGTAAAGTAATTATTTATGTTCCCTGTAAACGATTTTTGACTGCATTATAGTGATTTCTTAATTCAGAATATGATCAAGATTGCGTAGGTGGATGTGTTCTGGGAATTTGCCAGTTGGTATAACATTTAAAGCCTCTTCAATGAACGAAATGACTCGAAAAAAGATTTGTTCATTTTGATGAACGAGATCGAACAAGAGAGTCAGTAGACACTGGTGGCTGGTGTTGCCAGATTGGGTGTTTTTTCCGCTACATATTAAGGCCGGTTTACAGCGTGTTTTAGCCGGGTTTTCGTCTGGAAGTCTCTATAGAAATCTGGCACTCTATTGAATGAAGTTAAACTGAGAGAGCGTGCCGTTCACAGACACCAGAATGAACGAGTTCACAGTAACGTTCATCAGGCAGTAATACAGTATGTTCAGTTCACGTTCACCCAAAATATGAACGAGTTCATGAACTATCGTTCAATGAACGCGTTCAGGCACAACACTGGAGGACAGTAGGGACCTCACTGCATTTATAACACATGAGGGTTTGTTTCGTTACTAGCGAGTTTGCTACGGATTAGCATCAGCCCTGGCGGCGTTTCAAAAACTGATGTGTACTATTCTCAGGGGTGTTACAGGCATCCAGTGTTACCTGGATGACATAATTGTGTTTGGTGACTCTGTTAGTGCTGCACAAACTACAAGAAGCAGGTCTGCATCTGAATGAGAAGAAATGTACTTTTCACCAGGAGAAGCTCACATTTCTGGGACATACCATCTCCAAAGCGGGACTGATGCCAGATCACAGCCACTTGGAAGCAATACGTAATGCTCCACCACCTTCGGATGTGCCCACACTAAGATCATTTCTAGGCCTCACCGCTTGGAATGCTAAATTCATTCCTTACTACGCAGCTGTTGTGGAGCCTATGAGAGATGTCCGTAGAGGAAATTCAAATTTTGCATGGACTGATGAAGCACACAAAAGTTTCCAGGAAGTAAAAGAACTGATTGCACAGAGCCCTGCATTGGCTTTATTTGATCCTGCTTTGCCCACAATTGTTACAACAGATGCCTCAGACTACGGCATAGGTGGCATCCTGACTCGGCTTCATCCAGATTAGTCAGAAAGAACCGTGGCTTTCGCATCCAGAACCTTGACATCGGCAGAAAGGAAATATTCTGTTGAAAACGAAGCCCTTGCTTGTGTCTGGGTCATTGAGCATTGGAGAACAAACACTTCAAATTAAGATCAGGGGCCTCATTTATAAAGCTTGCGTATGCACAAAATGGGGCTGAAAACATGCGTACGCCAGTTCCTGCGCAAAAGGTGGGATTTATAAAGAAAAACTTAACGTGAAAATATGCGCACCTACACGCAAACTCTGACCCATGCATACGCACATTTTGAAGACAAAGCAGTTTGGCGACACTGATGGTGAGTTGAGGAACTGACTGCGGATAAAGGGAATTAACCCTTTGCAAAATGGCAAAATTAACTTTGACATATTTCAATATTTACAATATTTACAAGTTGCTCATAGGTCCCGGTTACAACAAAAAATACAAACTAGAAAAAAAAGTTTGTTGAGACAAACTTTAAGTTGTCTTGAGAAAGCCGGACCAGAGAGTTTGAAGAAGTTTAAAGTAGTTTGATGTTTAAAGTAGGTTAAAGTTTGATAGATAGATAGATAGATTAGTAAGAAAGAAAGAAAGATAGATAAGTTAGTTAGTTAGTTAGTTAGTTAGAAAGATAGAAAGATAGAAAGATTAGTAAGAAAGAAAGATAAGTTAGTTTGAAAGATAGATAGATTAGTAAGATAGATAGATAGATAGATAGATAGATAGATAGATTTAGAATGGTAGTTTAATTGAGTCTAGGGCTTCAGGGAGTTTAGATTTGAGTTTTTGGCTTGTACACTAATGGGCCACCGTAGTCTTGGCTCAATTTGAGCATTTTTATTGATTATGATTATGATTTTTAATATTATTTTTTAAGAAAACTGAAAGTCAAATCAGATTGAAAAGATATAGCACACCAAGTCAGAACAGTCTGAAGGTCTGACCCGAGTTTGGAGTTTGTAGAGTTAAAGCTCTAGGAGGAGTTACAGTTTGGAGGTAAAATTTGGGGTCAGAAGAAGAAAAAGAAGAAGAAGAAGAACTAGAAAAAAAAGTTTGTTGAGACAAACTTTAAGTTGGCTTGAGAAATCCAGACCAGAGAGTTTGAAGAAGTTTAAAGTAGTTAAAGGTTTTAAGTAGTTTGAAGTTTAAAATAGTTTAAATTTTGATTTATAAATTAGTTAGAAAGAAAGAATAGTTAGAAAGAAAAAAAGATTAGTTAGAAAGAAAACGAAAGAAAGATTAGTTAGAAAGAAAAAGAAAGAAAGATTAGTTAGAAAGAAAAATAAATATTGATTAGTAAGAAAGAAAGAAAGAAAGAAAGATAGAAAGATTAGTAAGAAAGAAAGATAAGTTAGTTTGAAAGATAGATAGATTAGTAAGATAGATAGATAGATAGATAGATAGATAGATAGATAGATAGATAGATAGATAGATAGATAGATAGATAGATAGATAGATAGATAGATAGATAGATAGATAGATAGATAGATAGATAGATAGATAGATTTAGAATGGTAGTTTAATTGAGTCTAGGGCTTCAGGGAGTTTAGATTTGAGTTTTTGGCTTGTACACTAATGGGCCACCGTAGTCTTGGCTCAATTTGAGCATTTTTATTGATTATGATTATGATTTTTAATATTATTTTTTAAGAAAACTGAAAGTCAAATCAGTTTGAAAAGATATAGCACACCAAGTCAGAACAGTCTGAAGGTCTGACCCGAGTTTGGAGTTTGTAGAGTTAAAGCTCTAGGAGGAGTTACAGTTTGGAGGTAAAATTTGGGGTCAGAAGAAGAAGAAAAAGAAGAAGAAGAAGAACTAGAAAAAAAAGTTTGTTGAGACAAACTTTAAGTTGGCTTGAGAAATCCAGACCAGAGAGTTTGAAGAAGTTTAAAGTAGTTAAAGGTTTTAAGTAGTTTGAAGTTTAAAATAGTTTAAATTTTGATTGATAAATTAGTTAGAAAGAAAGAATAGTTAGAAAGAAAAAAAGATTAGTTAGAAAGAAAACGAAAGAAAGATTAGTTAGAAAGAAAAAGAAAGAAAGATTAGTTAGAAAGAAAAATAAATATTGATTAGTAAGAAAGAAAGAAAGAAAGAAAGAAAGATTAGTTAGAAAGAAAGAAAGATAAATAGATTAGTTAGAAAGAAAGAAAGAAAGAAATAAAGAAAGATTAGTTAGAAAGAAAGAAAGAAAAAGAAAGATTAGTTAGAAAGAAAGAAAAAAGAAAGATTAGCTAGAAAGAAAAAATAAAGATTAGTTAGAAAAGAAAGAAAGAAAGAAAGAAAGAAAGAAAGAAAGAAAGAAAGAAAAAAAGACTGATTAGTTAGAATGAAAGAAACACTAATTATTTAGAAAGAAAGAGATTAGTGAGAGAGAAAGAAAAAAAGATTGATTAGTTAGAAAGAAAGAAAGAAACAAAGAAAGAAAGAAAGATGGATTAGTTAGAAAGAAAGAAAGATAGATTAGTTAGAAAGAAAGAAGAAAGAAAGAAAGAAAGATGGATTATTTAGTTAAAAAGAAAGATTAGTTAGTTAAAAAAGATAGATAGATAGAAACAGTTTGAAGATAGATAGATAGATAGATAGATAGATAGATAGATAGATAGATAGAAACAGTTTGAAGATAGATATAGATAGATAGATAGATAGATAGAAAAGATTTGAAGATAGATAGATAGATAGATAGATAGATAGATAGATAGATAGATAGATAGATAGATAGATAGAAAAGATTTGAAGATAGATAGATAGATAGATAGATAGAAACAGTTTGAAGATAGATAGATAGATAGATAGATAGATAGATAGATAGATAGATAGATAGATAGATAGATAGATAGATAGATAGATAGAAACAGTTTGAAGATAGATAGATAGATAGATAGATAGATAGATAGAAACAGTTTGAAGAGATAGATAGATAGATAGATAGATAGATAGATAGATAGATAGATAGATAGATAGATAGATAGAAACAGTTTGAAGATAGATAGATAGATAGATAGAAACAGTTTGAAGAGAGATAGATTGATAGATAGATAGATAGATAGATAGATAGATAGATAGATAGATAGATAGATAGATAGATAGATAGATAGATAGATAGAAAAAGTTTGAAGATAGATAGATAGATAGATAGATAGATAGATAGATAGATAGATAGATAGATAGAAACAGTTTGAAGATAGATAGATAGAAACAGTTTGAAGAGAGATAGATAGATAGATAGATAGATACATAGATAGATAGATAGATAGATAGATAGATAGATAGATAGAAAAAGTTTGAAGATAGATAGATAGATAGATAGATAGATAGATAGATAGATAGATAGATAGAAACAGTTTGAAGATAGATAGAAAAAGTTTGAAGATAGATAGATAGATAGATAGATAGATAGATAGATAGATAGATAGATAGATAGATAGATAGAAACAGTTTGAAGATAGATAGATAGATAGATAGATAGATAGATAGATAGATAGATAGATAGATAGATAGATAGAAAAGATTTGAAGATAGATAGATAGATAGATAGATAGATAGATAGATAGATAGATAGATAGAAAAAGTTTGAAGATAGATAGATAGATAGATAGATAGATAGATAGATAGATAGATAGAAAAAGTTTGAAGATAGATAGATAGATAGATAGATAGATAGATAGATAGATAGATAGATAGATAGATAGAAACAGTTTGAAGATAGATAGATAGATAGATAGATAGATAGATAGATAGATAGATAGATAGATAGATAGATAGAAACAGTTTGAAGATAGATAGATAGATAGATAGATAGATAGATAGAAAGAAAAAGTTTGAAGATAGATAGATAGATAGATAGATAGATAGATAGATAGATAGATAGATAGATAGATAGATAGAAACAGTTTGAAGATAGATAGATAGATAGATAGATAGATAGATAGATAGATAGATAGATAGAAAAGATTTGAAGATAGATAGATAGATAGATAGATAGATAGATAGATAGATAGATAGATAGAAAAAGTTTGAAGATAGATAGATAGATAGATAGATAGATAGATAGATAGAAAAAGTTTGAAGATAGATAGATAGATAGATAGATAGATAGATAGATAGATAGATAGATAGATAAAGTTTATTAGTACACAGAATAGAAATTTAATTAAGTCTAGTGCTTCAGGGAGTTTAGATTTGAGTTTTTGGGTTGTGCACTAATGGGCCACCGTAGTCTTGGCTCAATTTGAACAGTCCGCAATGAAAGTCTATGGGATTTTTATGATATTTAAGATTAATTTTTAAGAAAACTGAAAGTCAAATCAGTCTGAAAAGATATAGCATACCGAGTCAGAACAGTCTGAAGGTCTGACCCGAGTTTGGAGTTTGTAGAGTTAAAGCTCTAGGAGGAGATAGAATTGTAAATTTAGTCTCAGAAGAATAATAATAAGTTTAAATAGGATTTCAGTAAGTTGGCTTTCCCAAGCCAACTTAATAAGTTTAAATAGGATTTCAGTAAGTTGGCTTTCTCAAGCCAACTTAATAACATTAAATCACCATTATGGGTCCTAAAGATACATACATGCATGTTTAGTTTAAAGACATACAAGGAACTATATGCTGAAAGTACGTAAATTTAATTTCTTTCACTTCCATTCTTAAAGATAGATAGATAGATAGATAGATAGATAGATAGATAGATAGATAGATAGATAGATAGATAGATAGATAGATTCTTAAATGGATGTAGGCCTATCACTCATTATGTGATTAATGTGATAAGGTGTAAATGATTAAATCTGATCGCTGAAAACATAAATAGCCTACTGCAGCAACACTTAAGTGCATATTGTATGATGGATGCGCTGGCACTGCTGGAAGACTATGCCAATGGCAGACTTCGGAGGGAAAGAGTATTCAGGGACCGTGAGGATTTCCTAGCCCATGATGATGAGTGGCTAATAAGCCGCTTTAGATTTCCTAGAGCCATGCTCTTGGATCTGTGTGCTGCACTTGGCCCAGCATTACAAAGACCAACAACACGGAACCGCGCCATCCCGGTACCAACCCAAGTACTTTCAGTTTTAGGATTTTTGGCAACCGGGACATATCAGCGGGAAATAGGCGACAGGTAACTAAGTGTACCTTTTTTTTAAGCAAAACCTTATTGATTTTAACATTCCTATTAATTTGTCATAGGTCTGGGATTTCACAGCCATCCCTAAGCTCATTAATGCCTGCAGTTTTGAAAGGGATTATTCAAATGACCAATCGATACATAAAGTTTCCTTACACTGTTGGAGAACAGGCCAATATCAAAAGGCAATTTGCAGCAATGTCCGGTTTCCCAAATGTAATCGGCGCAATCGACTGCACTCATATTGCTATAAGGGCTCCATATGTAGATGAATTCATTTATGTGAATCGCAAACATGTGCATTCAATAAATGTGCAAATTATATGTGACGCCAACTTGACTCTAATGAATTTTGTGGCACGATGGCCTGGTTCTACACATGACTCTTTTATTCTAGCGCACAGCAGTGTAGGGAATCGACTTACGGCAGGTGCCGTTCGCGATGGCTGGCTTCTGGGTAAGTAAATGCATATAATTGTTTTTACATAACAGTTAAAGCCTATTGTACAAATAATCTGTTATATTTTACAGGTGACAGCGGTTACCCGCTCAGGCGCTGGCTACTCACCCCATTCTCAAACCCTCAGAGCGCAGAAGAAGTGCGCTTTAATGATACCCACGCTCGTACACGCTCAGTAGTTGAGAGAGCCATTGGCCTCCTCAAGTGTAGATGGCGTTGCCTTGATGCTTCGGGTGGTAGACTTTTATATCAACCCAAAAAAGTATGCCAGATCATCATGGTGTGCGCTATTTTACACAACATTGCACTGATGAATGGTATCCCTGTTCCTCCCGACCTACCACAACACCAGCATGAAGAGCCTGACCCACACCCCCCTCCCCAACAAGAAGGACATCATCAGGGAGCAAGGCTCCGTCAGGAAGTAATGCGCCATTTGTGAAGAACAACAGTGCAAAGGTTCATTTTTTAACAAGATCTTTTAATGTAGATGCAATGTCACCCAGCACAACCCTTATTTGCATAAGCTCATCTGCGATTACAGTAATTGCATTAATGGTGTCTCTCTGTGTCTGCAGAACAGCCTCAGTCAGCACCCGGCCACTTCCAGCCGTGCCATACGGTCGGGACGCACTTGTGCTGGGGACCTCGGGAAACTCCATAGCCCCTGCAGACTCTGTGCTGGGAGTTTCGTCACACTGGGCTCCCGCAGACTCTGCAAGAATAAGGACTAAACCAATTGTGTAATTTATTTTGTTTAATTGAGCACACAAGCAATAAAGTTCTTTACCTGGTTCCCCTGTATCTAGCACATCTGTGTCTCCCTCCCTCTCAGACACAATGCCACACACACTGGTTTGGCCGAGAATCGAGGCCATTCGGGTCTCCATTGGGGACAAATCGGGGGCGCCTTTGCCCCCACCAGTCGCACACACACTCTGTCGGTGAGAGGCAAGCCGTTTCTTTGCTCCCACCTTAAGATCGGACCACTTCTTTTTTACATCTGGAACCGTCCTGTTTGCCGAAGCAACTGCGTTTACCGCAGCAGTGATGTGTTGCCACTCTAAATGTTTTTTTTAATTGGTAATTCCACTGCTGTGGCCACCAAACAAAATAGCCTTCCTTTCATCCACCTCACTCACAAGAACCTCTATTTCTGCCTCAGAGAAATTTCGCTTCTTGCCCTTGCTCTCCATTGCTGCCATGATTTTGTTTTTAAAAAACACAAATTTCCTTGCTCCTTTAATATATGCATGGCCAATGAGGTAATTTGCATTGTCTATATATGGTTGAATGTGGGCGGAGAAAGGGCGGTAAATGATTTTTTTCTGCGTGCACAAATTATCAGGTAGGCTGTGATTTATAAAGTGAAAATTGCGTGCAGGTGTGCGTACGCACGGTTTTATAAATCTGAATATTTTTTTGCGTTCGCCATTTTTGGCTTTTGTGCATACGTACACTTTTAGTAAGGTTTCTACGCACAGTTTTATAAATGAGGCCCCAGATCACCAAGCCTTAACCACCCTTTTGACCACTAAAGGTATGGGACGAGCTGGACTGGGAGTAGCATGATGGTCTGCTAGATTGCTCTGCTTCAACTATACTATGGAGTACAGACGGGGAGTTGACAACCAGGTAGCGGATTGCCTTTCGCGTCTTCCATTGCCAAATGAAATTAATTCTGACTTTGATTCTGAACCAGAAACTGTTGCTGCTATCACTACACTCCTGTCAGCTGTTCCTGTGCCTGAGTTTGCTGCTGAAAGCTCCTCATGTCCTGAGCTCGTCAATACATCGAGTGTGGCTGGCCCGCTACATCCAAAGACCTGCATTCTGACATGTCCAGGTACTTTCCAGTACGAGACGAACTGTCTATTTTGGACTCGTATATGTTAAGAGGATCACACAGACTGATTGTGCCTCTTAGTTTACATTCCCGTTTGGTCACCCTTGCTCATGATGGCCATCAAGGCATTGTGAGAACCAAGCAACGGCTTAGGGAGCTATACTGGTGGCCTAAGATGGATTCGCAGGCACAATCCACAATTGCAATTTGCCTCACCTGCCAACTCAATGATAAAACTGCTAGAACCACACATGCACCACTTACCCCTGTTGACTATCCAGTGGGTCCTTGGCAGAAACTGGGCATCGACGAGGTGGGTCCTTTCGACATTGGTCCTGTTGGTTGTAGATATCACACTATCACATTGATTGACTATCATTCAAAATGGCCAGAGGTAGCTTTTGCGCCTTATGTGACTGCATCTACCATTAATTGTTTCTTGAGGTCAGAATTGGCCAAAAAGGGAATCCTCTGGAGATTGTTACTGACAATGGGCCTCAGTTCGTGTCAACAGAGTTCAAACTATTTCTACAAGAAAGAGATGTAAAGCACATCCGTACTTCTATATATCACCCGGAAGGAAACGGAGCTGTGGAGCGCTGGAATAAGGTACTGAAGGAGGCGATTCTGACTGCAGAAAGGGAGAGAGAGCCCCTTGGACATCGTTCAGACTTACCGAGCTACACCTCACGCCACGACAGGAAAGTCTCCTTTTGAGCTGATGTTTGGAAGGAAAATGAGAACAAAATTGACAATTCTTCCAAAGTGCAATGTGAATCCTGCTATAAAAAAGCTGAAAACAAAGGTGATGCGAAACCAGGGAAAAATGAAAGCATACCTGGATACAAAGCGCAAAGCAAAGACTCCGGGGCTCAAGGAAGGCGGTTTTGTACAGGTGAGAAAACCTGTGCATGTCAGAAAAGGGAAATCAAAATTCAGCAACCCTATGCAGATTGTTAGAAGGAAGGGAACACATAGTTTTGAACTGAGAGATGGACGAACTTGGGACACATCTCATTTGGCACCACTGCACTCAGAATTCGCTCAGGTTCCTGAACACTCTGAACAATCAACTCCTGCTGCATCGCCTGAAAGTAATTGAATTGAATTGAATTGAATTGATTTATTTGACCATTTTGTTTAAAATACGATACATCATTGCATCATACATTAAAAGAAACAAAACAAAGTCAGGATAACACAAAGCCCTAGGGCTTATTTCCATTGAGGTCCTGAGGAAGGGGGGATAGAGCAAGTGGCAATAAATCAAGCATCAATCATCACATCCATATAAACACCAAATAAAAACCGTCAAGACAAAACTATAAAATATTGTCATACTACAATTGGCATCTGAGCCATTTTTTCAGTGCCAGCTTAAAACCTACTAAACTTCTGGTCATCTTTAAATTTCCTGCCAACCTGTTCCACAAACTTGTTGCTACAAACAAGGACTCTTTACCTAAATTACTCTTAACTCTTGGAGGTACAAAATCAGTAGAGCTGCCTCTGGTAGAGTAGCTGTGAACATCTCTCACTTTTTAAAAATAATTATTCAAATATTTCGGGACAGCCCCATGTACTGTCCTATGTACCATGCACAGGTGAATCTGAGAGACTCGATCTTCTATTTTTAACCACCCAATAGTCTCAAAATGAGAAATATCAAGATGAGTTCTCATGGGGAGGTTCAAAACAAGCCTTATAACCCTATTTTGCGCAGTCTGAAGCCTGAGTTTCAGGTGCTTTAAGACACCATTGTACCAAGAGCAACATGCGTAATCAAAATAAGGCTGAATTAAAGCATTTGCCAGAATTAACAGCTTTTTTGTCCAAAAACCTTGAGATTCTGGACAAAAAACGTACTCTTTGATTTACCTTCATAAGTACCTTTTGTGCTTGGCCCACTCCAGACAAGTGGCAGTCCAGCACACAGCCAAGGTAACTAACCGAGTCCTTTACATTAATCTCGTTATCACCAACTAAAACCTTAAACCCAGGGGATCTTTTAAATTTTATTTTTGAACCAAACAGTATGGCTTCTGTTTTCCCTAAGTGAAGTGATAGCTTATTATCTGACATCCACCTGCTGACATTCGATAGTTCTACACTTAGAGTTCTTTCAACTATGTTCTTATCTTTATGTGAAAGCAATAATGCAGAATCATCTGCATATTCACATGAACATGCAGCCTTAAGGTCATTTATATATAGAAGGAAAAAAAGTGGGCCCAAAACACTCCCTTGAGGAACCCCACATTCTATACACTGTGGTTGAGACATTGTTCCTCCAATATCCACCACCTGCTTCCTATCCTTCAAATAAGATCTCACCCATTTGACTGCTAAGTCATTAAAACCAATGGCTTTTAATTTCCGTACCAAAATACCATGGTCAACGGTATCAAAGGCCTTCTGTAGGCCTAACATGACCATACCACAAAAATGACCTTTATCTACCGCCCTCCTAATGTGGTCCGTTAAATACAATAAACAGGTGTCAGTGGAATGTCATTTACGAAAGCCAGACTGGAACTCATAGAGTAGATTGTGTGATGCTAAATATTTGTCAATCTGTTCAAAAATAAGCTTTTCAATTATCTTTGCCAGACTACAAAGAAAAGAAACCGGTCTATAGTTTTATTATAGTGGAATTACCTTGGCAAGCTTGAAATCAGGGAAATATCCTTGTCCAATAGACATGTTTATGATATGGGTGATACATGGGGTTATAACCTCAGCAGCATCTCTTAAAAATCTAGATGGAATATTGTCAAAGCCAGTGGCTTTTGAGCTATTCAGGTTTTTAAGTTTCTCAAGTACAACTGCCTCTGACACCTTTTCAAAAGAGAAGCCATCTGGTTTGACCTCTTGCCGAGATAACAACCAATTGGAGGGACGTTGTAGAAGGAAGCCAGTATGGTTGAAAGACCATGTAACTTAAACCGCTAAAGTAGGGAAAGAAAAACCCAGAAGTTTAGTTCAGGACAGTTGTGGTTTGAACTGAAAGAATGTTCATATAACTATTCATGCTATGTGTTTTGTCAAGAAAAATTGTTAGACATTGTTCTGTGTTTCTAATATAAGTAAAGAAATCCGGTAAGAAAACAAAACGATTGAATACAGTGTTTAGCAATGTTCATTGTAACTGCAGATGAAAACTAAGTCAAGGGGAGATGTTGTTCTCTTATTACATTGCTAGTTGATAAATGTCCACTAGATGGAGATATTGTTCGAGACATGAGAAGGAGGAATGTAAAGGAGAGGGAGTTGAGAAATGAAAAAGTAAAGAGACCCGTTCGTTACTCGGTGTGCTCTCATTTATTTATGTAATTGCACAACACCGATGGGTTTTAGTGTTTCAGCAACTGAGAAAAACTGTAAGAGAACAGCCAGAAAAATGGAGCGCAACTGGAAGAAAACACAACTAGAGTTTGTTTCTTGTATTTCATTGAAAGAGAGCATTATTGCTCACAGAAAGGCCTTAAAAACGTCTAGATCTGCTTATTTTTCGACCCTCTTAGAAGAAAACAAATACAACCCTAGGTATTTGAACTAACGAGAAATGAAGCTTCAACACCAGACGTTTTCAATCAGCACAGCAGTAATGACTTTATTTTACACCCATGGATCTGAAGCGCTGCTCTTTCAAACACACTTCAACAGTTGAAAACATTAGATTTCATGTGTTTTTCACTTTTAAAAACACACCTGGATAGTCATGTTTCGTAGCAGTCTGAGCATAGCTTACGAAACTTCCCCATTTCACCGAGCTTTAACCCAGAGAGAGAGAGAGAGCTGATTACTCTAGGCTCCTCCCACTCGTCCTCCTCCACCAATCAGAATGCTGGAAGACTCATTGGTCACAGCTGTAATGGAGGACAGAAGCTTTAAAAGCTCTTGTGGTGAATCAGTGTGTGTCTGACACTCAGACCGCTCTCTATCTCTGTCATGTTCCTCTCTGCGGTATGGTAATATAATGTTTCCTCCTGTCAGCTCCAGGCTCTTTTGGGCTGTGTGTGTGTGTGTGTGTGTGTGTGTGTGTGTGTGTGTGTGTGTGTGTGTGTGTGTGTGTGTGTGTGTGTGTGTGTGTTTGTTTGTGTGTTATTTAAAACCAGTTTGAGTCTCTATGTTGGGCTCATTATGGGGGAAACCTTTGACAAAAAACATCTCCAGTCTCTTACCCATTTGCTCATGAGTTTTTGTCCAGCTAACAATCTACATGAAGAAAAGTTTGTCCTCAGATTATTTAAAACAAAGCGAAGAGAAATGGATGTTTTTCATCATTTCTAATGTTTCTAAAGATAGTAGTTAATCAGTGAATCCTGAAAGCTGAAGCTGTATGGCAGTCTCCACACTTCATTAAGCAGCACAGCCTTTCTCAGCTGATCATAAGAGAGGTTTCTTCAGCATCTCGCCAGTGTTTCTGAACCATCAGGGTTTATTTGAAATCAATTCAAGGAAATGACACAATATATAATAATGCATGAACAAAACAAAGTTTTGTATTTAATCTGTAATCCAAAATAAGACATTAATGTGCTAAACACAGATGAAGACAGAAATGAGGCTGAATATAAATCTTCATTCTTCATGCTGGTCTGGAACGACAGTAAATGGCCTAAATTACAGGCAAATAAAGAAGTGTCCCTTTTTCAAGATACTGCATTTAAAAGAATGATATAAAATCCAAATACGCTTTACAGATCCTTATTGGAAAGGGTTTGTTGTTCATGAAATGTTTTCACATGTTTTCACATGCGCCTGAGGAACAGTCCTTAAGGAAATGACACAATATATAATAATGCATGAATAAAACAAAGTTTTGTATTTATCTGTAATCCAAAATAAGACATTAATGTGCTAAACACAGATGAAGAGATGACAAACAAAATAAACATTTGTTGCGGTTTCTGAGACGGCACACTCCACGACCCACCAGTGGAGAAATACTGCTCTACATTTCATATGTTTATATCATGTCTTCTACATTTAAAATATACACAATCTGAGGCTAAACATGTCATGCCAACACAAGCAAACCCGAGTGACTGGACAATGCAGTCGAGAGCCTCAACACTAGTGTTACCGGTTCAAGATTCACTGTACTGATGTAATTACAGTAGTAAACTCACAGAAACAGCAGCGGCTGAGAGAGTTCCTCACTAGATGTGTTTACGTTACCTTGGACAGTGAGCCGGCCCGGTTTGGCCTTCTTCTTGGATCAATGTTGAAGGCGTGCGGTTGCCCCTTAGGAGTGGACTGCATCTGGAACATCACAGGAATGGGCTCAACCTCATCTGGGTTTTCATAGATTACAGAAAGCTTCGTACTTTGTTTAGGAGGACATTCAGCCTCTGCCTCCTGAGGGCCTGAGGTGCTGCTGTTGCTCCATATTCTGATTTATATGTTCGTTACACGTTTCTTCTGCTTTTATGTGTTTACTGATGATTAGCAAACAAACAAAGGTTGTAGGCCTTAGTAGCGCCACCTACTGTTCTGGAGTTGAATTTATTAATCCTCGAATAACAAAATTAGTGGTCGATGTAAAGGCAAAGGATTGGCAATACATACAAATACACACACAAAATAAAATAATACATAATTTCTACATAATTGACACATCTTACCACAAATTAAGAATAGTTACAAATTACTAAATAAAAGAAACCTTAAAAGTTATTTATAATGACATGACAAGGACACAGACACTGCAATTCACTAACATGCTCTAACATTGACTAGCAAATCTTCTAAATACATGGATTTCTTTTGGAATATTTAAGGAATCTTAGGATTTTTTATTCTTCAAATAAAAAAAGAGCTTTAAGAAATGGAGTATAGTTAAATTTATAAAGTGGGGATTAGATGGAATACCGTTTGCATAATTGTTGCATATGAATTTGCTATATAAAAAAATTAACAATATACTCCAGGGGTCCATTATAATAAAACTAATGATGTCTTTCAAAACTGAAAGAGTGTGTAACATTGACAGCTGTTATGAAATATGTGAGAATATAACATATAACTCCTGCAGATTTTCTGAAGACCTGAAGAGATCAGGTATTGGTTTCATAAACGTGAAATAAATGTGAGAAGTCTATTAACAAAAATGTATATGGTCAAAATTTGGGCCAAATGGACAAATGTTGATATTATTGTCACGGAGTCACTCACACCATCCACTCCAACACCAGCACCAGCTCCACCCATCATCATCATCATCATCATCATCATCATCATCATCATCATCACCTTCCCCTGTTCAGCCTCATCAGCCTCACTATATCAAGCCTGCTCTCCCTTCAGTTCACTGTCGTCACGCTACACAGACTCTTCCTGAACTCTCACCAGAGTTACCCAGCAATCCTGTTCCTGATCGTCGTCACTGTCTTCGGATCTTCTTTGTCTCCCTGTGTATCCGTTCCTCAGCTGACTGTAACGCAACTGAAAATGAGGTGAAGTTATACGTCTCATTCAGCAAACCATCCTTCACCTGTTGTGTTCTGCTCACGCTCTGTAAATAAACCCTATTTACTTCCACATCAGACCGGCGAGGCGGAGGATTGCAGTGGATTGCTCCTTCAGTCCCTCTACTATGAAACGCAACCACATCTCTCCCCCACGGACCGTGGCCTTTGATTTCTCCTCTTCTCTCCGGTCGAGCGATACAGTGGGCACAGTCGTTGTGGCAGTCCCACGCTCCACTAACCACCTCGTCATCAGCCTTCACCAATCACATCAAGGAAGTCTTCGCACAAACTGTGCAAAATGGCGGGCGGCGGCTTGGCAGGAGCCGCAGGTGTGCTCACCAAACTTTTATGTCTGTTTTCATCTGCACCATCTAAAGTGGCTGAAAAATGGTATGATCGTAACCATACTACAAAAAACAAGTACCGGTATGTACCGAGGACTGAGGACTTAATACAGCAATCCGCGTTTTTGGTCTATATTATAGTGTTGCTGATCCTTTCTGTCCGTGGCTGTGGGATCAATCAGGTGATCTCACGAGACACCGCACTACCACCGACACAACCTGTTATACACGATGAATGGAGCCGATTCACCCTCTACACGGCAATACTATGGGATGGAAGAGCAACAGCGCCATGCGAGCAAACCAACACTGCGAGTGATAGATCTAAAGTTCCACGCTCTTACAGAAAGCTGCTCACGTACCTGTTCGCTACACTTCTCCTTGCTGGTGATGTCCAGCTGAACCCAGGACCCGTCGCGGTGCAAGATCTACCCCCGGCGAGCACGCTCGTAACTCCAGGTAATGCTGACCAACAGAGACACTCACACGGAAACCCGGCGGTTACAAAACATTTCAACATCGGCCTCTTCCAAACTGTTCAGCACTCCAAAATTATTTGGGACCCATGCGCAAAGCCGAGGGGCCTCATCGGAGGTCACCTTAACATTCGTAGCGTAAGAGCAAAAATGGAACAGCTAGAAAAACTTTTTACCAACTCAAATTTGGACTTTCTCTGTCTGTCTGAAACATGGTTATCCAAATCGTCACCCGTAGCCTCGTTCACAATGCCTGGCTACAAGGTTTTCAGAAAGGACAGAAACAAGGGAAGAGGCGGCGGGCTACTTATGTATGTGAGAGAGATAACATTAGATGCGAACAAATTGATCTAACATGTGTAAATGAACTTGAATGTATTGCCATTACTATTACTCTCTCTCAGCAGATGTCATGATTGGCGTGTATAGACCACCGTCATATGATGTCACGTTGTATGAAAATTTTAAGAACCTGCTTAAATTATTGGACACAAAGAAAGAATGTATAGTTCTGGGCGATTTTAATTTAAATTGGGCTGAAAAAGCAACTAGAAAAACGTTAAAAGCACTTACAGACAAGTTCGACATTACTCAATTAATAGATGGACCCACACAAATAACAAACGTCTCAAAAACACAAATTGATCTTATTTTCAGTAACAAACCAGAGAGAATTATAAAATCTTATAATCTTCTCACTGGTTTGTCAGATCATAACATGACTCTTATTGCAAGGAAATTAACAAAAAAACGGATTATTTACCAACAAGAGATAGTCAAAAACTCCTATGGAATAGGGAAACATGACATGAATGCATTTAACCCCTTGGAAGAACTAAGTCAAACTGATTGGAGAGATGTTTTACTCACAGATGATATAGATGCTTCCTGTGAGTCCTTCATTGGTACAATAAATAGACTTAAACTTTTAAAAATGGACGGCGTAAGGGCAACCTACCATGGTTTAATGACCATTTGTGGGACCTGATGAAAAAACGTGACTTTGCCTTGAAAGTAGCACTGAAGTCTAAATTACTGACAGACAAATTTTTACAAACCTTCGTAATAAAGTAGTCAATGAACTAAGGAAAGCAAAGGCAAAGTTCTTTATGGATATTATTAAAGACGGAAAAGGAAATAGTAAATTGATATGGAGCAACATAAATAAACTAACAAAGAAAGACAAGAAGCAAAATCAGGGAAATGGACATGAGCTGAAAATTAATGGAATTTTAAATAATGACCCCAGTGAAATAGCTTCTGTATTTAATACTTATTTTACCGCATCAGTGCTGAATTTATCTGACACTTTTGGTGCAAGAATTAAAAATATAGCAACACCAGATTATAATGAGACCATTTTTAAGATAACTGAAGTTCCTGAAAATAAAATTTGTTAGACAATAAGCACTTTAAAGTTCTCAAAGGCAAAGGACACATTCAAGTGGGATTCAACATTTTTAAAGAACAATATTCACTCCCTCAGCACCCCCATTACACGCCTAGTTAATTTAGCTATCTATCAGCATTTTGCCGGTGGCATCAAAGATTGCAGAAAAAGTGGTAACTGAGCAGTTAACCGACTTTCTAAATTCTGGACAAATACTTCATCCAATGCAATTTGGTTTTAGGAAAAATTACTCGACCGAAATGGCTACTTGCTATTTTGTTGAAAAAATCAAATCAAAACTAGACAGTGGGAGTGCTGTAGGAGCAGTTTTTCTGGATTTAAAAAAAGCTTTCGATACAGTAAACCATAATGTTCTTCTTTCTAAGTTGTCAAACTTTAATTTTTCTGATGATGCTATGAAATGGATGGAGTCCTATCTCACCATGAGAAGACAAAGCACCAGAGTTGGGAATAAAATGTCATCATTCAGTAACTGTTCTGTTGGCGTCCCGCAAGGCTCAGTCTTAGGCCCTTTGTTATTCAGTCTATATGTTAACGATCTACCACTAGCATGTCCTCAAGTTGACACCCAAATGTATACAGATGACACGGTCATTCTGGCACATGGAAGAGACAGATATGAAGTGGCAACCAAATTAACAGCAGCAATGGCAAAAATTGCCACCTGGCTCTCTGAGTCTTGCATGACGCTAAACGTCAGTAAAACTGCGTGTATGTATTTTTATATAAGGAAAAATGAAAATCAGCCAGATGTCGTTGTAAATGGGGAAAAAATCCAGATTGTGTCACATTTTAAATGGGAGTTCTGGGAGTTACTCTTGATCAGTGTTGGGTATAGTTACTTTGGAAAGTAGTTAATTAGGTTACAATGTTACCATCAATTAAAAGTAATCAGTTATGTTACAGCGTTATCTATTCATAAAAGTAACGCGTTAGAGTACTCATGCGTTACCAAAAATTAAAAGCCGTTTGCAGCGGCACACACATTTTTTCTTTAACTCTAATGCAGTTATCAAAGTGCATCAAGTGTGCTTACTTGTAAACACAACCTGAGGTAAACAGGCTTGCAGATTTAAATCCATTTAGAACTGAACAACCAGTCAACGATCTAACAGAAATTAACAGCTGCCTGTCAAACAAAAATGATTACAAACCGAATTAAATCCTTCACTGCCATACAGGATGCGAGATGATGTTTTTTTTTAAATTTGAGGTAGAATTTTTGGCGGTCGACAGAAGCTTTTCACCAACGCAGAGTGTGCATTTTACCGTTATGTTCTCTTCCTTTTCGTTGACAAATTGAAAATAATGTGCGTACTTCCATAATCCAAACGCTGTCCTCTCTGCCATCTTGCCGGGAGTTCGAAAAAAAAACACACACACACACACACACACACACACGGTCAGGCGCAGGGCACAGACGTATCACAGCCATTGACTTTACGATCACAGCGCTTCGGCTCCGCTGATACATCCGCAGGTGGCACAGTAGACCTAGGCCTACTGTCTGACAAAAAGCAGGCTGCAGTCGGGATTTTCCTTTCCTTAAAATAACGGATTACTTTTTTTTAAAAATAACGAAGTTACTGATTACTTAACGCACGAAACTAACGTGTTAAGTTACACATTTCACAGAAAAGGTGATTAGAGTTCTCTTACTTTGTAACGCGTTACCCACAACACTGCTCTTGATTCACAGTTGTCTTTTAAGAAACATATAAAGCAGGTTTGTAATACTGTTAAATTTAATTTAAGAAATTTTAGACACATTCGTAATCAGTTACCTCTAGATGCTGCCAAATTGTATATGCACTCAATGATTTTCTCACATTTTACATACTGCATCACAAGTTGGTCACAAACCGGAAAAACAATACTTGCTCCACTACAAACGCTATATAAACAATCTCTCAAAGTATTAGATAAAAAGCCATCAGGTTATCACTACTGCAATATCATCCAAAAGCACAAACTCTTGACTTTTGAAAATTTTATGTGCTTTGCCAATGTTTGTTTAGTTTACAGAGTAATTAATAATCTGGCTGCGCCCCCATTAAAGGAGTTCATATTATTGCTCTCAGATAGTCGGAGAACAACCAGGGCAACCAGTAGAGGTCACTGTGCCGTACAGCGCAGACGTACTGAGATTGGCAGATCAGCCTTCTCTATCAGAGCCTCAAAGTACTGGAACTCAGTCCCAAATGAGATTAGAGACATCAGTACATTTACTTGTTTTAAATATAAAATAAAATTATGGCTAAAATCGATACAATCATGTACCCATTAATCATAAATTCAAAAAACTCATTTTTTGTCGTATCCTAACATTGTATTGTTGTGTCTATTAATATTGCACTTTATTTTATGTTGTTTTGTTTTATTGGGTTTTTAAGAATGTGAAACTTTGTTGTCTGAAAGGCTACTTGCGTGATGACGTTTTATGGTATATTTATATGTGATTGTTAATCGTATGTTACCTCGTCCTGCCCAGGGACTACAGATGAAATTTAGCTTGTAGCTAATTCTGGTATGGCTGAGTGCCATACACTGTCCCTGTTAAATAAACAAATAAATAAATAAATAAACTACTTCAACCCTCTCCGTTCACGATCAACTCTTTTGCCTTCACCAAGGTAGCAAGTCAGTCAGTCAGTATGCCTTAAACTATTGTACATTGGCAGCCTCTAGCGCTCTGCCGACTGCCTTTCGTCATGGCTTGAATGCTGACATTCGTCAACTGATGGTCGTTTATGATGGATGCCGTGGGGATCGAGAATTTCATCCAGAAAACCATCCAGGTGTCACAACGGTTTGCAGTTTCTGAGACTGCACACTCCACGACCCACCAGTTGAGAAATACCGCTCTACATTTCATATATTTATATATATCAAGTCTTCTACATTTAAAATATACACTGTGCACGATGAGGCTATGAATTGCCATATAAAAAAATTAACAATATACTCCAGGGGTCCATTATAATTAAAAATGATGTCTTTCAAAACTGAAAGAGTGTGTAACATTGACACTGTCAATTGACACTGAACAAAATTATAAACGCAACACTTTTGTTTTTGCCCCCATTTTTCATGAGCTGAAAAGATCTAAGACTTCATGTACACAAAAGGCCTATTCACAAATCTGTCTAAATCTGTGTTAGTGAGCACTTCTCCTTTGCCGAGATGATTACACAGCATGATTATTGCACAGGTGTGCCTTAGGCTGGCCACAATAAAAGGCCACTCTGAAATGTGCAGTTTTATCACACAGATGCCATCAGACGATGTCGCAAGTTTTGAGGGAGCGTGCGATTGGTATGCTGACTGTTTTATTTGATAAAACCTACCCCACTTACCTGTTAATCCGGTCTGGACGGCCCTCTGTAGTGCACCCCGACCGCTGACAGCCCTCTCTGGTCGACCCCTGGAAGAAAATTAAAAACAAACAAACAAAATGGAGGTCATTTCATTTACTACACTCATTATTGTACAACATAGCCATATAGACAATAAAACATATATATGTGTGTGTGCATACATATAATACAGATATTATAAGACGGGTTATTGGTGTTAACATTTTTATTATTATTATTATTATTATTATTATTATTATCACTAATATTATTATATACATATCTACGCATTTATCAAGTGGACATTGTTATGGGACATTGGAGCACGGCATCGTTCCCTTTCTTGACCTTGGGTGACCTTTAGTGGTCAGTAGAAAGTAGGCCAGTGCATAGCCATTATAAATGATTGCTAATTTGCTTGAATTTATAAGGTCTGTCCCGATTTATGTGTATACTAATTACAGATAATGCAAGGATGATTCTGATTTGATTTAATTTAATTGAATATTAAGTGGTGATAATACACTGACGGTAACAAAGTTTCGCTGTTTCAGTTTGAAATGAAAGATGGAGCATAGGCTACATTTAATAAAATTAAGGAAAAAATGCCCTTTATAAAGGTAAAAAATGTATTATGATAAGAGTGTTTTCCAACAGTGATGTAATGAAACATTGACAATTTAAGTTTGAAGAGAGCCTCTGTTTAGTCTATGGGAAATGTAATTTTGCCAAAAGAAGAACTTTTATTTTAAATAAATTGTATTTTTAAAGCAGCCTACTTCGGTGTGACATTTTACCATATTATCATGCTTAACACTGATAATTTGAATAATTGTAATGTGATGATCAAATATCATAAGTCTGGGCGGTTGGTGGGTGGATTATTTAATTTTAACAGCAGATTCGGGTGAATTTATCTTTAAAATGTACAAATTTTCTTCCAGGGGTGCATGCCCCCGGACCCCCCTAGAGGTACTGAGCTCCACCCACAAACACAGTAGGCTATATGACGGTCTACGAAAAATACAAATTTAATTATCTTATTATTAAAATACATTATCAGGATTTTACCACCTCCGCCTAGTTTTGAGCCAGGAAAACCCTGCATGTGCAATATAAAGTACTACTGAACATCTTTCTTTCTTTCTGTTTTATTGCTTTAAAAATAAATAGCATATTAAGCAAAAACCTGTCAACAAAAGGTATTAAATTCTGTCCCCGTCACTTTTGAAATGATGGCTACGCCCCTGCATGGATTTCTTTAAATATTTCTTCATAATATTTAAGGAATCTTAGGGGGTTTTTTTATTCTTTAAATAAGAGATTTAAGAAATGAGCACAGTTCACTTTATAAAGTGGGGATTAGATGGAATACTGTTTGCATAATTGTTGCATATGAATGAAGAATCTATTAATTTCTGCCAATATCCCCTCGTGACTATATCACACAGGTGAAGCAGAGCTACGAATCGATTGCCCTAAACTCAGAGTTTTCCCCCTTACTGTGCCTGCGTGAAGACAGAAGCTAGAAAATGTAATCTCTAATGCAGCAAAAAAGAAAACAAAAAGTAGTAGATCTTGTAGCTATCAAACTACTGCAATTTAACAAACGGTTGCTTTCCTCCAGTTCGTGTTGCTCAATGAATAAACAATATTGCCCACGTCTTCCAAGCCATGTGTGCAGATACACCAGCGCCTCTTTTATTCATTTAGTGCTTAAATTAAATGCTTATTCATTAACCTTGCTAAAATTACACCGTGTATGCCAGCCTTAAGGGAAACCTTGTGTGGCCACGATATTGAACTGCTTTATTTGCCTGGTGAATGTCCTCAGATGTGGGTCATGGTGGTGTATATTCACCCGAAGGAAAAACGGCTATGGTGAAGGACACTGTTGAATGGATCTGAAGCGCTGCTCTTTCAAACACACTTCAACAGTTGAAAACATTAGATTTCATGCGTTTTTCACATTTAAAAACACATCTGGATAAAATCATACGTTTCGTAGCAGTCTGAACATAGCTTACGAAACTTCCCCATTTCGAGAGAGAGAGAGAGCTGATTACTCTAGGCTCCTCCCACTCGTCCTCCTCCTCCAATCAGAATGCTGGAAGACTCATTGGTCACAGCTGTAATGGAGGACAGAAGCTTTAAAAGCTCTTGTGGTGAATCAGTGTGTGTCTGACACTCAGACCGCTCTCTATCTCTGTCATGTTCCTCTCTGCGGTATGGTAATATAATGTTTCCTCCTGTCAGCTCCAGGCTCTTTTGGGCTGTGTGTGTGTGTGTTTTATTTAAACCAGTTTGAGTCTCTATGTTGGGCTCATTATGGGGGAAACCTTTGACAAAAAACATTTCCAGTCTCTCACCCATTTGCTCATGAGTTTTTGTCCAGCTAACAATCTACATGAAGAAAAGTTTGTCCTCAGACTATTTAAAACAAAGCGAAGAGAAATGGATGTTTTTCATCATTTCTAATGTTTCTAAAGATAGTAGTTAATCAGTGAATCCTGAAAGCTGAAGCTGTATGGCAGTCTCCACACTTCATTAAGCAGCACAGCCTTTCTCAGCTGATCATAAGAGAGGTTTCTTCAGCATCTCGCCAGTGTTTCTGAACCATCAGGGTTTATTTGAAATCAATTCAAGGAAATGACACAATATATAATAATGCATGAATAAAACAGTTTTATATTTAATCTGTAATCCAAAATAAAGCATTAATGTGTGTGCTAAACACAGATGAAGACAGAAATGAGGCTGAATATAAATCTTCATTCTTCATGCTGGTCTGGAACGACAGTAAATGGCCTAAATTACAGGCAAATAAAGAACTGTCCCTTTTTCAAGATACTGTATTTAAAAGAATGTTATAAAATCCAAATATGCTTTACAGATCCTTATTGGAAAGGGTTTGTTGTTGATGAAATGTTTGCACATGCGCCTGAGGAACAGTCCTTAAGAGACTAACAGATTACAGACAGAAGAAATGGTAAATGGGTAACACTTTAGAATACTGTATCTTACTTACTGCATAACTAATAAGGAATTATTGAGGAACTAATAGATAATTATTTATTAACACTTAAGTCACTACTGTTAACTACTAAGGAAGATGTGTTAACTAATTAGTATGTAATAGAATTGTATGATTGTGTTAAGTTTCAGTTAGTTAATCAATAACTAATGAATTATGTCATAACTCTTGAAGAACTATTATTAATTATCTATTAATTAATGTGCAAGAAAAATAACTAAGAAGTAACTACTAATGAACAGTCATACACAGTGGTTACTACAATAAACCGTTTTATTTTAGCGGTGGAGTGGTGGATGAAGTACACAAATCAAGTACTTGAGTAAAAGTACAGATAACCCAATAAAATATTACTCCAGAAAAATGATAAACTATTGGCCTATTCATTTTCAAAATTACCTTAGTAAAAGTATAAGGTAATTACTTGAAAATTAAAAAGCACTGATCAATGTTTTTTATTTTATTTTCTAGCCAGTTTTAGTCATTCTTCAGCACTAATAAGAAAGATAAGTGCAGACATTTACTAGGCTATATATTGATCTGCAAATAAGCAAACTTTTTATTTAATTAGCAAAATGTATCATAATGTATGATAACTTATCTATTTTACAAAGGTTTAGATAATACCGTTAATAATGTGTTTTTTACAGTAAGTTTGATTTGAGTCAGAAGTATGTGGTAATTCTGTATTAATTACTAATGAGTTCCCTATATTCTCACTTTAGAATACTGTTCCAGGTTCCAAGTAATTCCTGAAGAATTATCTAATAATTATTTGTTAATTACCAATTAATTTCCTTATATGTTCACTTTAGAATGCTGTTTCAGGTTATAAGTAGCCTAATTCCTAGATAATTATTTGATAATTATTTATTAATTACTAATGAGTTCCCTATATTCTCACTTTAGAATACTGTTCCAGGTTCTAAGTAATTCCTGAAGAATTATCTAATAATTATTTGTTAATTACCAATTAATTTCCTTATATGTTCACTTTAGAATACTGTTTCAGGTTATAAGTAGCCTAATTCCTAGATAATTATTTGATCATTATTTATTAATTACTAATGAGTTCCCTATATTCTCACTTTAGAATACTGTTCCAGGTTCTAAGTAATTCCTGCAGAATTATTTGATAATTATTTATGAATTACTAATAAGTTCCCTATATTTTCAGTTTCCCTCAGTCATTACCTCAAACATGAATTTACTCAATGGCATTCTATGCTGAGGAAAACAGACACACACAGTACTGTATATAAAATATAAAAACTAATCTGAGGTTAGTTTTGTATGACTGTTCATTAGCAGTTACTTCTTAGTTATTTTTCTTGAACCTTAATTAGTAGATAATTAGTAGTAGTTCTTCAAGAGTTATGACAGAATTAATTATTTATTGATTAACTAACTGTTACTTAACACAATCATAAAAATATATTACATACTGAGTAGTTAACACAAATTCCTTAGTAGTTAACAGTAGTGAAGAAGTAGTTAATGAATAATTACCTATTAGTTCTTCAATAATTACTTATTAGTTATGCAGTAAGTAAGATACAGTATTCTAAAGTGTTACCGGTAAATGGACTGCATTTATATAGCGCTTTCACAGACCCATGGCCACCAAAGCGCTTTACATATTGCCTCACATTCACCCACTCATTCACTCATTCATACACCGACGGCGGTGGAAATCCATCATGAGCAGTTTCTAGACAGAATAAAGAATAAACCAAACACTTTAAAACTAGATAAATCTGGTTTAAATTACACAGAAAAAAAAAAAGAGTCCATGAAGGAATGAAAACATGAGAAACGAGCAGATCAACGATATGACCATGAACAATAACAAACTAAAAGACATTACTGATGAATCTGAACTAATCTAGACCGGTGATGCTCTTATGAACGCACCAATTAAATGGGAACTCCTCCTGTCCAATCCGGACCCGTACTGTGAATCTAACAGAGAGAAAGATGAGGAAGGAGAATATAATATAGAATCTAATGTAAAGCATCTCCTCAAACACAGCTCAGTGTGAAGTGAAACCGGAAGTGTCTATCCCTACACTCGCTGACCGGAAATCCAACATGGCGGCAACTAGACCATTACGTTTATTGTGTAAAACAAACAAACATTTGTTGCGGTTTGAGACGGCACACTCCACGACCCACCATTTGAGAAATACTGCTCTACATTTCATATATTTACATATCGTGTCTTCTACATTTAAAATATACACAAGGTGCACAATGAGGCTAAACATGTCATGCCAACACAAGCAAACCCGAGTCAATGCAGTCGAGAGCCTCAACACTAGTGTTACCGGTTCAAGACTCCCAGCACTGATGATCAACCGGTTACAGGAGTAAACTCACAGAAACAGCAGCGGCTGAGAGAGTTCGCTAGATGTGTTAACGTTACCTTGGACAGTGTGGTGGCCCGGTTTGGCCTTCGCTAATGAAGGCCACTTCTTTGCCAGTCCTCTGGCCGACGGTGTATACCGCGCTAACAGCGTGTTGGTGGTGTTGCTCCATTTTTATTTGTATTGTTTTTATGTTCGTCCGCGTTTCTTCTGCTTTTATGCGTTTACTGACGATCAACAGGTTACAGGAGTAAACTCACAGAAACAGCAGCGGCTGAGAGAGTTCACTAGATGTGTGACCTTAGGCCGTTCAGGGGTCCAGTGTGGCCTTGAGTGTGTGTGTGTCTGTGTTAACCCTAACCTCTGGGAATTTGGGAGCCCAGGGCGCTGCACCGATGTTACAGTGAGCGTCTCCCCATGAGCGGCTGCTAATCTCCGCAGGCCAGAGAGGGAGTGATGGTTCTTTCTCAGTCTTTGCTGGGGGAGCATGCCTCCATTGACGCCTTTGGTTGATTTCAGAAATGATCATTTCCATCTCTGGAAACTGTGCGTTCATTTCTCGCAGGTCCGGCTTCATCGCTTTTACTAGTAGCACACTTTTCACACGTCCCAGGTCGTTTCCTCCACAGTGAATCACTAGCACATTTGGAGCAGTTCTTCCTTTAAGGCACTGTTGGAAGACGGGAAGGAGGTCTCCCCAGCACATGCCACCCCCCCCAAACCACTGGACCTGGGAAGCCAGTCCAAGGTTGGTTCCAATGGTCTCTCTTGCTCGCTGCTGGCCACGCCTAATATAGCTATCGCCGATAACCCATACACTGTGCACACCTGATAAAAAGATTACAATACAAACGATTAACTCATTCAGTAGCTGCATCACAATAAACTTTATATACTTCAAGGCCTTTCTTTAACATGGATAGCCAAAGCTCACAATCTTGATCTAGGGCTGGTCCATGATTTATACATCTACAATTTTCCAACAAACATACAATAACATTTAAACATTTGTATATTTTGAAATGAGATTGCCACTACATGCATTATTTGTGTGTTAAACGCAAGTGTTAAAATATATTTAAATCAAATATTTCAAAATAGGTTGAGCAGAATTATACCTTTCTTAGTAGTGGATTTTCTGTTGTGTGGAACGTAAACTGTTGACTTGACTTTGCTAAAAGAAAAAAAGTAAAAAAATAAATAATAATAATAATAATAATAATAATAGTTTAACAGTTGCAACATCTGTAGAATAACTGGTTCAAAATGCTGAACTTGCCTCATGTTAAATCCAAATGTGGTTTAAATGGGGAAATCCAAAGACGTAATCAAAGTCACGGGCAAAAGTCAAACACAGGAAGGCAGTCCAAACTCAGGCAAACAAAACAGACAAGAAGCAGAGGCAAAAAGAGTTATCCAGTGAACAGAGCTAAATTAAAAAAACCGAGAGACAAGATACAAGAAAACAACGCTCAGAAATGTAATACGAATAAGACGAGACTTCACAGTGAGGGAGTGTGAAAACCAGGCACCGGTTCAGGCAGTCCTGCAGTGTTGGGCGTCCTCTGAGTCCCTGCCAGGACAGAGAGAGACTCGAGATTAGATCATGTGACACACAGAAAATGAAGCAGATGGGAATGAAAGCGTGTGTTAGTGAACGTCTGACTCTAGTTCTGTATTAAACGGCTGAAGCGTCTCCTCTAGAAGCCATACGGGTCGCTACAGGTTTACTGCGGTGCGTCTCGTCTGTTTTACCTGGAATAACAATGGAAAACAGTCCCAGACACTGATGGCTACTAGTCGGAGTAGTTTTAGCACTATTAGTGCATTTCTCTGTTTCTGAACGAGTCTCTGCTGTGAACTAAACCCTCATGCTCTTCACTAGCTGTCAGTGTCAATCATCTTTCACAGAGACTCGATTACAATCACTGGTGACGGTTCACAGATTAATAGAGTATCATCTGAAGGGGACCGTTGGCGTAATTATCAGCCGATCAGTGTAGAAATAATATATTTCCAGAGTGGAATATGTTGTAATTGTTATCAGCCCTAATAGACCCCGTTTCATCCCTAATATTAGAGACTACTTTCTCCTCTTGTTCCTGTTTCTCTCTCGGTCATCACACTCTTTCTGTGTTTCAGTCGTTCTCTCACCCTCTCCGGCCGCTGCCTCCCTCGCCGCCTTCTTATTGACTCCCGACCCCTCCGGGAACTCCTCGTCCCCCAGGCGGACCCGGACCGTGAACCTGACAGAGAGAAAGATGAGGAAGGAGAATATAATAAGTGTATTCTTTGTGCACAACATGCACATGAACAAAGCATCTACACAAACACAGCTCAGTGTGTGATCAGTCCTGACACGCTTGTATAGCCGCGTTTCCACCGCAGGAACTTTCCCCAGGAACTTTGGGCTGGTACTCGATGTGTTTACACCGCAGGAACCAGGGTCTAAATGAAGTTCCGGGTCAATATTTCCCCCTCCGGTAGTCCCTGCTCATGAGGTAGTACTTTTTCAAAGTTCAGGAACTTTCAGGGGTGGGACTTGTGCGCTGCAAGCTGATTGGTTGAGTTCACGCCGCATTTTGGTTGGATGACTCCACGCAGCATTTTATTTATTTTTAACCTCCCTTTTTAAAAAATCTATTGCGGTTCGTGTCGTGGCTTCATGCAGTAAGAGTTATCTGTCTGCAAATATGGAATTTAATAAAAAAACTGGTGGACTGGCGACGAGTTTCAGGCTTTATTAAGGGTAAAACTTTCTGCGCGTTCGTCCCAGCCATCTCACGGTCAATGTCCACAATAGCTGATAACATACAAATTTAATATCTAACGTTAGCATTACGAGTAGGGGTGCGGCAAAATATCCATATGGCGATATCTCGCGTTATTTATTCCCGCGATCGATTCTCGATGCGCTCTTGCCAAGTATCGATCTTAAAAGCCGTTAAGGCGGGCGTAGGCCTACACGGTGCGAGTTCCGGTACTTTAGACCGCGGTGTAAACGCAGAAAGCAACTGGTCTGGGGCAAAAAAAGTTCCTGGGAAAAAAGTTCCTGGGACAAATATCGGGTAATTTCGGTGGAAACGCGGCTATACTCATATTCTAGGCAGAGTGTGAGTCTGATCTGCTCCATAGGGCTTCGATTATGAGGCGTGTCTTAACCGAACCAGGAGAAAAAAAAAACCTCTGCACTCAATTGGATAGACTTACAACCAATCAGAGCAACGCAGTGAGTGACAAACGCCTTGATTGCGGTTCTCTGTTCGTCTTTTAAAATGAATGCGCTGTCGATTTCTTTTATAACAGACGTGATAGCGGAATCTAAACATCTCAGTTCTCCAGCTGCAGTCGTCTTTGTTGAAAACCAGTTCAACCCAAGCGCTCTTTGGGGACGTGGTGATTACGTAACCGCAGATCATCTGTCCATCATGAGAGAATCACAATAATTGAATTGAATTAGTAATAATGTTTAGTTCAAATAAAGTATCTAAAGCAAGTAGTCATATGGTTTTATAGAACAACACTTAAAATACATGATATAAACAATCATCTTATGTGCATCATGTATTATAACTAACGCCAGCAGAGGGCGCCGCTGTCCTGCTGATATTACACTCTACAGCAGATCTAATCCTTAAATACTGGACAAACATTTCATTTACATGTTCAGTTAATCTGTAATATTTGCCCACTTCTTTACGATAGAAATGCTACAGCGACTGTAATTTCTTCAAGAACATGTGGACTTCAAAACATGCAAACTCAGAGCGAGGGTTTAAACTTTTATTCTGAAATCGCGAGGAACAGTTCGCATATATTTAGAACATATTGATGTATTCTCCTGTGTGTGTTGGCGTAGGTTTACAAATGATTTACCTTACACATCTGATGAAACGGCTCACATTCGTCTCTGACAGACCTCCATCTTCTCTTTCATATTAAAACATTCATTATATCGAGCCAAGTTTCAGATATGAGTTTCTCCTGACAGCAAATGTGAACTTCGCAGACCAGCGTAACGTTTGCATATTATCGATTCCAATAAGGTCAAAAATAAAAAAGTGGATATTCACATTTAGTCTTATTGCAAAACATGTAATTGTAGCTGAATATCATAAACTAATATCAACAAGTTAAAGAACACTTACAGAACGTTTGACTGGTTTAAAAATACCATAGAAAAACAACTAGCCTAATATTCATTTCAAGCATTATTAAAGACAAGTAAACAGTCAGTAATAAAAGAACAAATAAACTAATGAGCAATCGCAACAGATACAACTGAACAAAGACACGATTGAAATAAGATTTTCAGTATTCAGGTTCAGAAACTGGAATCAAATGTAAAATAACACTGCACTTTATCAATAAAATATACATTACAAATATAGTTACAGTTATTCAGTGAAGAACGAGTGAGTTTTCTGTCTACTGTAGTTTGATTAGTGTTATTATTAACACTTGCACAAAATAAATGCAGTAAATAATAGATGAAATACACTGGAAATTACATGAAATTTTAATTGCATACTAAATAAAAACAGTTAGCAATAATACCAAATTAAGTTACTAAGTTCCATATTCCATTATTATGCTTCTACATCTCTGATGAGGATCGATATTTGGCTTGACAATAGTAAACATTGATGAGGGTCGAGTTACACTCAGAAAGAGAAGCAGTTTTTGAGCCATTGAGTCCATCAGCAATCAGAACATAATCAGGAAATCTATATTACACACTTGAGTGTTTTACATGAAGGAAGAGATTTCACTAATCGCTGAACCACAGAATCAACAGGAGAAAGAGTGAAAGATAATCTGTGCATCTCCTGCACCGGCGTAAAGTGAAACCGGAAGTGTCTATCCCTACACTCGCTGACCGGAAATACAACATGACGGCAACTAGACCATTACGTTTATTGCGAACAAACAAAATAAACATTTGTTGAGGTTTCTGAGACGGCACTTGGACTATGCGGTGGCCCGGTCAATGAAGACCAACCCCTTCCTCTGGCCGACGGCGAACACCGCGCTTACGGGATACTGTTGATCCATTTTGCGTTTGTCCACATTTCTTCTGCTTTTATGCGATTTCTGATGATTAGCAAACAAACAAAGGTTGTAGGCCTTAGTAGCGCCACCTACTGTGCTGGAGTTAAATTTATTAATCCTCGAATAACAATAACATTAGTACATTTGGTAGATGTAAAAGCAAAGGATTGGCAATACATACAAATACACACACAAAATAAAATAATACATAATTTCTACATAATTGACACATCTTACCACAAATTAAGAATAGTTACAAATTACTTAATAAAAGAAACCTTAAAAGTTATTTATAATGACACAGACACTGCAATTCACTAACATGCTCTAACATTGACTAGCAAATCTTCTAAATACATGGATTTCTTTTGGAATATTTAAGGAATCTTAGGATTTTTTATTCTTCAATTAAAAAAAGAGCTTTAAGAAATGGAGTATAGTTAAATTTATAAAGTGGGGATTAGATGGAATACCGTTTGCATAATTGTTGCATATGAATTTGCTATATAAAAAAATTAACAATATACTCCAGGGGTCCATTATAATAAAAAAATGATGTCTTTCAAAACTGAAAGAGTGTGTAACATTGACAGCTGTTATGAAATATGTGAGAATATAACATATAACTCCTGCAGATTTTCTGAAGACCTGAAGAGATCAGGTATTGGTTTCGTAAACGTGAAATAAATGTGAGAAGTCTATTAACAAAAATGTATATGGTCAAAATTTGGGCCAAATGGACAAATGTTGATATTATTGTCACGGAGTCACTCACACCATCCACTCCAACACCAGCACCAGCTCCACCCATCATCATCATCACCATCATCATCACCACCATCACCATCATCATCATCATCACCACCATCATCATCATCATCATCACCATCACCATCATCATCATCATCATCATCATCATCATCATCATCATCATCACCATCATCATCACCACCATCACCATCATCATCATCATCACCACCATCATCATCATCATCATCACCATCACCATCATCATCATCATCATCATCATCATCACCTTCCCCTGTTCAGCCTCATCAGCCTCACTATATCAAGCCTGCTCTCCCTTCAGTTCACTGTCGTCACGCTACACAGACTCTTCCTGAACTCTCACCAGAGTTACCCAGCAATCCTGTTCCTGGTCGTCGTCACTGTCTTCGGATCTTCTTTGTCTCCCTGTGTATCCGTTCCTCAGCTGACTGTAACGCAACTGAGAATGAGGTGAAGTTCTACGTCTCATTCAGCAAACCATCCTTCACCTGTTGTGTTCTGCTCACGCTCTGTAAATAAACCCTATTTACTTCCACATCAGACCGGCGAGGCGGAGGATTGCAGTGGATTGCTCCTTCAGTCCCTCTACTATGAAACGCAACCACATCTCTCCCCCACGGACCGTGGCCTTGATGATTTCTCCTCTTCCTTCCGGTCGAGCGATACAGTGGGCACAGTCGTTGTGGCAGTCCCACGCTCCAGTAACCACCTCGTCATCAGCCTTCACCAATCACATCAAGGAAGTCTTCGCACAAACTACTTCAACCCTCTCCGTTCACCATCAGCTCTTTTGCCTTCACCAAGGTAGCAAGTCAGTCAGTCACTTGGTGTCTCCCACCTCCCATGATGCACCACAGCAAAGATATAAAAGTGAACTGCATAAGCTGTTCTGGTTTTTCAGCTAGTACGAGCATGATGTTGCTTTCGGTGGATTGTTTGAGCTGGTTTTTATGGAATTGTGCAAAGTAGCCAAGCTCAGCTGACTGTAAGTTTTACTCTTAAGTTGAAATTTAGAAAGATTTAATGTAAAAAGGAAGAAATGACTTTGATCTACTGTTTCTGTCTTTTTTCCATTCACCTGCATCTCCTGATTACTCGCCTGTCGCTCGTCCGTCATGTGTTTCCTCTGTCAGGATTTATATGAAAGGTAGGTCTTAATACTTACTTTCTTCATATATTTGATAAAGAGACTTTTGACCATGTATTCGGATGTCCACAATGCATTGTTATTGAAATATAACACAGGGAGCATTAAATAAATCTTTGTGATCTGTTAAGATTTTAATTATCAATCACTCAAACCCCTTTCGATGGTCTTTTGATATGAGCTCATGTTTATTGGCTGATGATAGTGCACTGGAACATTAGCACTTGTGCTGTATAAGATTAGTCAGTAACTGTTGTAGTTTGCCAGCTTTATGGATGCTAAAACTCTTACACAGCTATTTCACTTACACTGCTGATCATAACTAACTTATTTCTCTTACTGCTTCCAGTATCACTCCAGAAGTCCTTCTGGTTTCCTCCCACTTATTTCTGGTCCCTGAAAAATCATCACCTGGTTGATCATCACTATTCTGTTCCTCTCTGATATAATAAGCTGAAACTCCAACACTTCTGCTGAGGCCATCACAACTTTCAATCATTATTCGCTCATCGCATTCACATTTTAACTTGAGGCTGTTCATGTCCAATTTCTTAACTAGGAAACTAGTATTTGTGATTATTCCCAATACCACGTGAAGGCAGCAAAAAAACACAACTAATTCACAATCATAAACGAAAGCACTTAATATGTATTTATTAAATACATTAAACTCTTATTTGTTTATTTACAAAAGCTTGTGTAATGATCCATCTTATACTTGGTGCGTCGAGCCTAACAACGCCCTTCAGCCGTGACTTATTCCCGATACAGCACAGCCTCTCGTACCTTAGTGCTTACTTGTGTAATATGACTGTTGTTGAATTATGACATTGCTTGTGATGTTCCACATTTGAGTCGCTTTGAATAAAAGCATCTGCTCAATGAATAAATGTAATTAGTTCTTCTAAACTTTTTTCTTTAAGATTTGCACTGGACACAATTTAGTTTAAAATAATACAGTCTAAACCTGTATGACTTTCTTCAGTGCAGCACAAAAGTACATTAGGTATAATATTTCATTATGCAAACATGCTGCAGTTTGAACAGTGAATGTGAAGGCCATATGGGTTTGGAATGATTTGTGAAAAATTGTGGAGATTAAAGTATTTTCTTTAAAAGAGTGGTAATGAGAATATGTAAGGAATATTGAAATCCTCTTATTAGTTTGATCAATTCCTACTTTAATATTCTTAAAAGTTACATGCCACCTGAAATGCCAAACTGTACTGTGCAGCCAAAGAGGAAAATAGAACAAATGTTTGCTAAAACTAGTTTGTCTTATGATTTAGTTGTCTAGAATTTGGAAGTGAAATGAATTTCTTAACTCATAAATGTGTAATTGTTTGAGTCTGTTTGTGGCTGAACTGGCTTTCTGCTGGCTGCTAATAAACATTCATATAAAGATAAACTTGGGAGTCATGTCTGGTAATGTTGGGTGGTAATAAGAGAAAATCCAATTATTCCTGAGCCCACGGTGGTTAAAGCAGTGCTAGTGACTTACTGGAAGGGGCAAGGCCAATCTGAGTAATGGAGATGGGAGATCACCTTAAGTCAGATATAATATATAGTTTTTGTACAAATGTATGCGACACAATCTATTGGGTCTGCCTCGTTCAGTGTTGAATTGGGCGGTTTTGAATTTGATTGTGCGGGTATAAAAGGGTTTGGGCGGGTGGACAAAATTAGGGCTGGTTTGGGGTCAGTTCGGCGGTTTTCAAACATCTACATTTTAAAGTCTAATTGGTTAAAAAACTAAACTAAAGTGTGCATGTAGTCCATAAAATCAGTCATCATGACATTACTGTACACACGCGCCCATGCAGAGTCAGCTGGCGTTAGTGTTGACATCACCGACGAGCACGCACTTTTAGCCAATCAGCGATCAGCAGGCAGATGCGAATGAGCGTGATATCGTGAATCGGTTTCATTGGCGAATCCTCCGTTTGCGTGTAAACGAAAGGCGCAAACGAAGAGAATTGTCTCCGTTTTTTCAAAATAACCATGTACGTGTAAACGGGGCCTGAGCGCGATAAGTTGTAGCTGTATATTCAAGTGATCGCTAATGCCAAAGTGATATAGCCTACTAAACAGTAAGTTGTATTTACACAGTAAAGAGTGAGATAGTGAGCAACTCTAAAAACGTACATGTGGTGGGAGATATCGATGGTGACTATAACTCTGAGAGGAGAGCACAGTTGAATGACTTGAAATGAAATCTAATATGGGACGACTCCTGTCCATGGTCATGTGCACACTAGCCTAACTTTACCAGACATCGGCAACGTTTACACCGTCCAGACTGCACTACACTAACCCCGAGCTGCTTGAATCATTATTTACTATCATTCCTTGGTGTTTAAACTGCTAAATATAACTTACTCAACATCACACATTAACCTGACATCACTAGCTTCAATCTAAATCGTTATTGCTAACACAACACGCTAGTAATTTGCTAGCCTGTTAGCGTGCCATCTGTGCGCTCTTTATTTATTTTTCCCTCGCACCTTTTACGAATCCATCAAACAACTTAGAACTTTTTTAAATAAATGACTTTTAAAGGACAACTTTTCTAAATCAAGGAAAGCAGAAGATGCTTGTCAAATTGTTACACTAGATGAGAAAGTAATTGAACGAGTATCAGTCTATAAATATCTTGGTTTCCTTTTAGAAGAAAATGTGTCCTTCAAACAGCATATAGAGTGTCTAACACAAACACGTAGGCCCTGTCCGCACGCGTTTAGCTGTACACGTAAACATTCTGTGTCGGCGTTGCGTCCAGACGGATCCGGCGTTTTGGGAGACTGACACCGCTATTTCTTTAAACCGGGTCCCAGAGTGGATAAATCTGAAAACGTTTTATATAGTGTGTTTTCGTGTGTACGGCCAATCCGTATATTCTGTGAAGCGATGATGTCATACTCTTTTATTTCGAATGTATTTATATTTTATTTCTTTATTTCCTTTCTTATGCTATGATGCTTGTCTGTTGTCTTAAGTCTCAAGTCTCATTTATTTATATAGCCCTTTCTACTACAACGTAGACCAAAGGACTGTACATCTAAAAGCAAGAAAAAACATACAAAAACATAATATACAATGACAGAGTCAAGAATTAAAAGAAACAGAATACAAATACGTTTTCACACGAATTTTAAAAACATCAACTGATGGTGCAGATCTAATATCAGGGGGAAGAGCATTCCACAGTCTAGGGCCAACGACTGAAAAAGCTCGATCCCCTTTAGTTTTAAGACGAGTTCTTGGAACAAAGAGCAATAAACAATTAAAGGCCTTTGAGATCTACCAGAGTTCATAAGCACCAAATCCTTGATATATTCCGGGGCCAACTCGTGAATAGCTTTATAAACATATAACAAAACCTTATACTGTATCCGATATTTCACAGGGAGCCAATGAAGCCTTTTCAAAACAGGTGTAATATGCTCCCTTTTCTTAATACCAGTAAGGAGCCTCGCTGCAGCGTTTTGAACCAGCTGCAATTTTGAAATAAGAGATTGACTAATTCCTACATATAGAGCATTACAGTAATCCAAGCGTGAGGAAATGAATGCGTGAATCACTGTTTCCAGATCAGGAACAGACAAAAAAGATTTCATTTTCGCAATAGTCCTTAACTGATAAACACAATTTTTTACCACATTTTTAACCTGATGGTCAAACATAAGAGCAGAGTCAAAAATTACACCTAAATTTCTTATTTTAGGCTGAACGTATGTTTCCCATATACCTAGAAAATCGGTTAAACCACTGTCATCCTTCTTCATCCCAAACACCATGACTTCAGACTTGCTGGCATTTAACTGCAATCAGTTTTGCTCTAACCAACTAGTAACCTCCTTTAAACAAGCAACCAGGGATAAATTAGGGCTTGATCCTCCAGCTCCAATCGGTAAGTAAATCTGAATGTCAATAGGTCCCAGAATTGAACCCTGAGGTACTCCACAATCCAGAGAAACTGACCCGGAGGAAAAATCCCCAACCCTGACAGAAATTGAACGCCCCCTTAAATATGAGGAAAACCATTTTAAAACCGTCCCTCTCAGCCCCACAACGTGTTCCAAACGATTAATAAGAATATCGTGATCAATTAAATCAAAAGCTGCACTAAGATCCAACATGATTAGAGCCCCAGTATTGCCCGAGTCTGCAATAAGTAATAGATCATTGAGACTCGCAGTAAAGCTGATTCAGTACTGTGTCCTGCCCGAAAACCAGACTGAAAGACATCTAACACCTCGTTTCTAGCCAAAAAAGAACTTAACTGAGATAAAACTACCTTTTCCAAAATTTTAGAGATACAAGGCAGCTTTGAAATGGGCCGATAATTATTAAAATCCAACGGGTCAAGAGTGGGCTTTTTAAGAAGGGGCTGAATAACCGCCTGCTTAAAACTTAAAGGAAAAGTGCCTGTATAAAGACTGCAATTAACAATAGCAGTAATACAAGGCCCAGTGTAATCGAATGTCGCAGCCAACAAATCAAAAGGCAAAACATCCCAACTAGCAGCTGGGCATTTCAACTTACCAATAATAAGACTAATATCCTTAATTGAAACCAAATCAAATTTATCAAACGTGCTGACATTTTTTAAAATGTCTCCTGTCAAGCCATTCCAGTCATGAAAACCAGATCTAATTGTGTTAACTTTGTCTAAAAAGACATTTAAAAACTTCTCACAACACTCAGTGGATGGTAGTATTGAGACAGTGTTTGAGTTTAGAAACCTATTAATAGATTGAAACAAAATTTTAGGTGATTTTGAATGCTGTGATATAATTTTGGAAAAAAAGGCTGCTTTAGCATCCTTTACAGCCTTCTGATATCCCATACGTAAATCACGTAAAATCTGTTGAGCGATCATAAGTTTATCCTTTTTCCAAGCCCGTTCTGCTCGCCTACACTGCTGTCTAAGAGCCCGAGTTTGTTCATTTAACCACGGCTGATGATTAACCTTACTATGCTTGATCTTATATGGAGCAACAGAGTCTAAAACTCCAGAACACACAGAATTAAAAGCAATAAGTAACTCATCTGGATCTGCCGTAATAGCTACAGACTCAGGCCATGATACATCAGAAAGAGTAATAAAAATATCACCAAACGCCTGAGGTGTATACTGAGTGATTGTACGGGAGCGTATACAAGAAAGCTGATGCTCCACCTTCTCAATTTGCACATTTACATTAAAAGTAACAGGCAAATGATCTGAAATACAGGCATCATTTACAACAACATCACAGATAGACAGACCTAAAGAAAAAACAAGGTCCAAAGTATGTCTTGCACTGCTTATCGACAAGTCCACAACATGCAAACGAATCTGAAACGGGGTAGTGTGGTCGTAAACCCACAGTGACTGGCATGGACAAAATAAAACATTTAAGACGACGTAAAAAACAAACAAACTAAAAAACATAGAGGAGCGACGGCAAGCCACAGCACTGGTCGGCGCCATCTTGGATTCTCCCAGATTCTTAAGACATTTCGTATTTTGTAGGGATGGGCATTTCAAGCAAAAATAATATTCGACGATCGCTGGGAATTATTTGATTATTAGGGGAGACCGGGGACAGTTGCAACACTTCTCTCAGTTACTCAGAGACTATCTGGACTAGACCAACCAAATTTGAATATATTAAACTTGCATCTGTCTGCTAATTACCCAAACCATTTAAAGATGATTACATATGACACATTGTTCACAGTATTTACTTGAATGGAAGAAGCCAGATGCTGCAACTGACCCCGACCCAGGGACGCTTGCAACATGTTAAAATACCTTATTTTTATCAGCATCCCAGATAGCTTAGAAGAACTCGATATTGCGACAGAAACTATTGACTCTCTTTTCCAGCACTTTAGACACAGTTGCTCGTTGCGCTTAACGAAGATTAAAGAAAATAGTCCTACGCCGTGGTACAGCGAGCACACTCGGCCCTTACAGTTCTTCTCAATTTCTGAATCCTTGCTCCATTTTCTGAAAACATTAAACACTAAACCTCATCCTCAAGCACTATTCACAGAACCTCTGACTCCTCTTGCAAAATTAAACTTTGGCCTCAAAACAGTTTTACCTGTGTTCAAAATCAAACACTGCTCTCAAATCATAGACAAAGTGATCAATGAGATACACTATCAAGCAGTCAGTAAACAATACACCAAACAATAGAAAACACATTGTTCAAAACATGTTCTCAGGGAGAACTAAATTATTAATCTCAAAACAAATTTCATATTTTTCATTGTACAGTCATTGTTTCAATTTGTTCATTGTCCAGTCTACAGCAATGCACTGCACTACAGTATACGACACTAAAGGGGACACAAATGAAAGGAGTAAAGTGTGATCAGTGTGCTGCTTGTCTTTGGCTGGGTCAGGCCAGAGCACTTGGTCAACATCATATTGCCCCTCCTGAGGCAACGGGGGAAGAAGCCTCTTGTGTGCCGTCTCCAGCCCTGACATGACTCCTCACCAATATCACCACAGGCTAGATCCATGGCTTGCAGCAGATTTACTCTGGTGTAGGGTCGTCTATCAAACTTTCCATCTCCAAGAGGAGAGAAACTCGATCGGATTCAGGAAAGGAGAGTATGGAGGGAGGTACAAGTTCATAAACTGCCCATTGATGTTAACCCATCCCCTGACCCGAGCAGCTCGGTGGAAACTGACACTGTCCCACACTCTCACATAGGTGGGAATGGGATTCTCATTTAGCTCTTGACCCTGCTGCTCAAATAAAATATCTCTTAGATTGGCCATAAATCTTAGAAGGTGCTGGTGTTATATGGCCCGAGTGTAACATGTAGAACACCATGGTTGCTGATAGCAGCACAGATCGACATTGCCACCTCGATGACCAGGGACTTCAACAATGTCCAATCATGTTTCGGCCTCTCCTTCTGCTTGTTAGATTGAAGCCTGCTTCATCGACAAAGATGAACTCATGGGGTCTGTCCAAGGATACCATGTCAAATATTGTTTCTGTGTAGAAATACAATATACTGTACAGAAACAGAGACAGTGATATACTGTAGAGTACAATTAGGCCTGCTGTATGCACTTCTGATTCACATACATTGTATGCACTGAAGAGTAATGTCGTTCTCATAGTATGTGTTAGTACTGTAGACAATCTGGATTACAGTAAATGTTTCTGAATGTACTCTTGCACATGCTGAGCTCGCAGTTCTTTCACCCTTGGGGAGTTGCGCTCAAAGGTACTCTGTGTACTTGTTTCATTCGCACCCTGTTACGATGGAGGACACGGCCAATTGTGGAAATGCTCACACTGTCGATTCCCTGGAAGTGTGTGTTGTCTTGCATCACTCGTTCCTGGATTTCTCTGAGTCGTATTACATTATCTTGAAGGACCATGCCCACTATAACGGCCTCTTGCTCCCGAGGGAATATAGCTGTCCTTCCACCTGCATGTGGCAGCCTTGCAATTCTACAAAAAGTAGATGTGCAGTTATTAGAAAAATTCATGCAGTACTATACATGGTGATTTACTGTACAAATGTCTATTGAAACAGTTGCATATAGTAGTGTTGGGTCCGAGTCCAACATTGTCGAGTCCGAGTCGAGTCCAAGTCCTTAACAATCGAGTCCGAGTCCAAGTCCGAGTCCAAAGAGGGCCGAGTCGCACTTGAGTCCGAGTCCTTAACATCCGAGTCCGAGTCGAGTCCGGCCGAGTCCACAAAGACTTAAATAGTTTTAAATTGACCTTTCACAAAGACCCGCCCCTCTTACTGTCGCTACGTCCGACAAGCCATTCCGCTCTCACTCCACATGTTCTCACACAGTGAAATATATATTGCAGAGCAAAGAGGACACTGACAATGCGCCAACAGACAAGACAAGGCTACTTCTGGTATGAAATAAAGTCTTAGCTTTCAAATTTTGTAATTTTTATGAAATTAAAACAATACACACCGTTTTGTGGTGCTTTAATATAGGCCTCAACTCAAGCAGCACATGAACTGATAATATCTTCTAGTTATAGCACGAATTAAACATGAATGAACATCAGAACTGCAAAAAGAATTCAATACACACCATTTTTCAAGTTCAAGTCCAATGACTTTAATCTACTATCTGGTTTGGTTTGTTTGTCGGACAAAAATGGCAGGTATCTGCATTATGATTGGTCAGATCGCATGTCAATCAAATTCCAGTGAAAGGTCTCAACACTGAGCTCTTAAATTAATATGTTAAACCTTACAAAATGATTCCAATGTATAGTTACAGTCATACGTTTACCTATCGTACATCTTTCAGATTCTGCAAGGTAATGCTCAAGAATATAACACGATGCATTAAGAGCCAGGAGTAAACTTTTGAGCAAGATGACGTTGATTTTTTAATTTTTATTTATTTTGATTATCTTATTTTGTTTTACATGCTAATATCTTATTTAGCCTCTAAATGGCAGGACTAAATTAATTAATGAATTTTTAAATAAAATAAGAGCAATTTACACCAATGATCCAGTTAAAAAATGTACACCCCCTGGCTCCTAATGGTTGCTTCCTTCTTGAGCATCACTAAATGTTTGCAGGGTTTGTAATAGTTGTGTATGAGTCCATCAGTTGTCTTCAGTGTGACAAGATGGATCTCACAATCATGGTCACTGCTAGTAAGGAGTCAAATATGCAGAAGATGCTGGAAAAGCAAAGAATGTGCAGGAGCTGGAGGATTTTTCCTCATGAACAACCATTAAAAAAAATATATATATCAGGTAATGAAACACAATATTAAAATCAAGCCTATGTAATTTGTCTTGTATTTTGTGTTTGCATTTTTTCTTGTGGACTAGGCTATTAAACATCCATTATGTGAAAAAGATTTTTCAGGACAGTAATAAATAGAAACAATGTTTTTATGATCATCCTCATTAAAAAATAAATAAATATTACATTTTGGAGATTCTGCAAGGTGTATGTAAACTTATGACTAAAGTGTAGGCTAAATCAATGTAACAAAAATCATAACATTATTAGACGCCAAAATGTTGCTTTGGTTATCGCGTTCTCATGTTGCTATGGTTACTGTGTCAATCATCGCAATTTCATGACTCACAGGACTAAAATTCTGCGGATTCTCTCCCACATTTAAATGCAGTTATCACTCTTTTTAATTTACAGTGTGAACGTAACCACTGGTCCTCTAGAAGTATGAAAAAAATATATTATTTAGATTGTCAATAGCGCTCACTTTAAGCCATCACTTACTTCTTTCACTTACGTTCTGCACTCTCACTGAAACTCTCGTCATAAACACTGAAGTTGTCCGCACTGCACAGCGAATCTCTTATTTATATCACGTCAAGACTTTTTTGTTTATGAGGAGATTTGCGAAAGGATAAAACTCGCGCTGATTCTGAACATACGTTTTGAGCGACTTCTCCGCATGGTGACTCAAAACGCCTCTGATTGGCCACTGTGTTCATGCGCTTAATATACATATCTGTGATTGGCTACAATGCTAAACACTGACACAACACAATGTAAGCAGTTTCGTTTCGTTTCGTTTTTGAATAAAATTGTGTCCTCCAGTGCCCGGACTCGACTGTACTCGGCAAATTTTCCGAGTCTAAAATGTCCGAGTCCGTGTCAAGTCCGAGTACAAATTCATCCGAGTGCGTGACAAGTCCGAGTTCATTCAAAATTGGACTCGAGTCCGAGTCCGAGTTCGAGTACCCCAACTCTAGCATATAGTGTATTACAGTAAATTTGCAATTACAAAAATACAGTAGTATACTGTACCGGTTCTCTTCTCTGAATGTTCTTACTATGGTGGACACAGAAAATCGGCTCACATTGGGTTGCACTCGAAGTCCTGTTTCCCTCACTGTCAGTCCATGGACAAGAGCATGGTCTATGACTGTTGCTCGAATTTCATCAGAAATTTCCACTCTTTGTCTTCCTCTTCTTCCTCCTCCTCCTCTTTCTTGCCCTCCTCCTCCTCTTCTTCCTCCTCCTCCTCTTCGCCCTCCTCGCATACGCACTCGTCCTCTCACATTGTTTCTTCTATCCATTCTCAGACTTTCTCCTTCCCACCTTCAACAACCTGTTTGCTCTCTGAACTGCCTTATATTAGTTGTGTCCAATGTTCCTTTAAGCTGTGCGGACGCGCAGACTAATTGAAGGTCCTGCGCTGCACAAGTTCAGACCGCGCAGACGACGTGCATCCACTCGGTAATGGCAAAACGAAAAGATGAAACATCTCTGCAACAGCCTAAAAGAAAAGGTTTGTTTGACTTTCAAACAAGAATGGCTGAATGAAATAGTTCAAACGGATACAAGCGATGGCCCTGATAAATCGGTTAAATTGTCTGAAATATTTAGTTACGGAGCTAATGGGATTGTGTGCAAAATTTGCTCCGAAGCTAAAATCAAAGGAGAGTTTTCCACTGGGAAAACATGGACAGAGTGGAAACTGGACTTCCTAAAATGCCACTTAACTCAATGTCACATTGATGCTGTGAAAGCATTGTACAATAGAAAGCATGGAACTGCGATTAACCAGCTTCTCAGAGTCGAGATAATCTAGAGAAAAACGTTTCGACTTCGCCAATAAGAGCAAGGCAAACCCTGAACTAATCAAAATATTGATCGATAACGTGCTACTTGCCATTAAAATGAACACGTCGATGCTATCTGTTCAAGAAATGCATAATCATCTGGAGAAATACGTAAGCCTTCCCGACAGCTGGAGAAGTAAAAACTACACATTTGAATTTGTGGAGTCAATTAATGCAGTTGTACAACCTGAGACTATGGAAGATGTAAGAAATGCCAATGTTCACACGCTGAAAGTCGACGAAAGCACAGACATTACAGTGCATAAAATGCTAGTTCTTTACATTAAGTTTAGAGAACAAAATCAATTCACATACACAACTGTGTTTGCCGGGATCATTCAGCTGGCACGATGCAGCGCCCAGGATATTGCCGATGCAGTAATGAAGTTCTACACTGATCATGGACTTGATCTGCAGAAAACGGCCATGTTAACGTCTGACGGCGCTTCAGTCATGTTAGGCAGACATAATGGAGTCACTGCGATACTGAGACGGCAAATACAGAACAACACTGCGTTGCTCATCGAGAGGATCTGGGAATTGATGATGCATGGAAAGGCATGCTGTTGATGAAAGAAGTGGAAACACTTTTAAGAACAGTATATTCACTCTTCAGTAGATCTTCTGTGAAGAAAAGCAAACTCGACGAGTTGGCAAAAGTTTTAGAAGTGGATTCCCTGTCTTTCAGGCCGCTGAATGAGGTTCGCTGGCTGTCGCGTTACCAAGCTGTTAATGCATTTTTGCAGAATTACAGTCTGTTAACGGAGTACTGTGCAAAAGAAGCACACAACGACGACCCGATTGCGAAATACCGTCTCAAAAAACTATCTGATCCCAAGTACAGAGCTGCAATTACTGTTCTCGGAGATGTGTCGGAAGAACTAGCTCAGCTCAGTGATCTTAGCATTATTGATGCTCACTGCTTTGCCAGAGCTAAGAGGGAAGAACTTCGATCTCAGCATGTTCACTGGAGCACCGTGTGTGAACGAGCTGTTGGGGAAACATGACAGTGCAGTAAATACAGCCGACATTATTCTGTTTGTCCACAAAGTTTGTGACCATCTTGATGCAGGATTTCCTGAAGGTGAGCTTAAAGAATGGTCTGCTTTTAGCCTAGAAACACTGGATTCAACACTCGATTTAGATCATGGCACAAACGATGTAACCAGACTGACAGAAGTTCCACGCTTTTCTAAAACACAGAGATGATGACACCACCGAAAGCATCGCTGAAAGGCTAACCTGGACACTAAAAGCTCAGGAGTTTGTGGAGCTTGCACAGTTAACTGACATGTGCGGGACATGCCAAGCGTCTAGTGCAGACTGTGAACGCGGATTCAGTCTCATGAACCGTATCAAGACAAACTCACCTAACCGACTTCAGACCGCCCACTCGGATCAGCTAATGAGAACCGGTCGACACGAGCAGACGGGTCTATCAGTCTGGACAAGCTCTATAACCACTGGACAGGTGTTCAGGACAGACGGGAGAAGCTGTAAAGGTGCATGTTTTATAGGCTACATTATTAATAAATGCATAGTAATAATGCATGCATTTAATGTGTTTGACTGCAATATTTATACTTTTTGCTGAAATAAACATTTTTATATCATTTTATATATTATGTTTAAGTATTGTGGTTAATTATCTGACTAAAGCTTTACACCTTATTTAAAAGGTTAAGTTACTGTAACAAGGTCTGTAGTCACTGAAAGAAACGAGGCGGATAATATGTTATTATTGTGGTGCATCTCAGTCTTCAGATGCTGTTTAGAGAGCGGTTCCAGATCTCCACGGCCCGTCGAGAGAGCAATGAAGCACTGCTACACTAAAACTGTTAAAACTGTTTATATCTCTTTAATCCAATCTGGTTTAATAAAATGTGTTTGGTTAAAAATATTGAACATTCATTTTTACTATACTGTAAAATTTGTTGAACCGTTAATAAAATTGACTAATATTCTATCAAACTATTGTTCATTAGGTAATGGTAACATGCTCTTTTTGTGACAATATACATTTTTTTATGAAATTGCTCACAGTTTAAAGGTTTTATTTGCTCAGCACAGTAAAAAATTAGAGGGAACATTGGGTGTCACATCATTTGAAACGGGTTAAATCAGTTTTGAGTGGTTGTGTTCAGTCAATGACGTGTGTTCTCTATTTGTATTTGATTGTCTCTTGTGTTTACCGGTGTGGATGACGTGCATTACAGTGCAGAATGTGTTTAGAGAATGAGAATGTGTTTGGAGTTTTGCTGAAAAGTCTAAGTGAGATCTGCACATTGTGTTTGACCATGTGAAATGGTTTAAGGTATTGACGGCAGACTGCACAATTAGCTCAATGAGTTCAGGCAACTGAGAACTTTGTTCAGCCAATGGGTTTTAGTGTTTTAGCAACTGAGAAAAACTGTAAGAGAACAGCCAGAAAAATGGAGCGCAACTGGAAGAAAACACAACTAGAGTTTGTTTCTTGTATTTCATTGAAAGAGAGCATTATTGCTCACAGAAAGGCCTTAAAAACGTCTAGATCTGCTTATTTTTCAACCCTCTTAGAAGAAAACAAACACAACCCTAGGTATTTGAACTAACGAGAAATGAAGCTTCAACACCAGACGTTTTCAATCAGCACAGCAGTAATGACTTTATTTTATACCCATGGATCTGAAGCGCTGCTCTTTCAAACACACTTCAACAGTTGAAAACATTAGATTTCATGTGTTTTTCACTTTTAAAAACGCATCTGGATAAAGTCATGTTTCGTAGCAGTCTGAACATAGCTTACGAAACTTCCCCATTTCGAGAGAGAGAGAGAGACTGATTACTCTAGGCTCCTCCCACTCATCCTCCTCCACCAATCAGAATGCTGGAAGACTCATTGGTCACAGCTGTAATGGAGGACAGAAGCTTTAAAAGCTCTTGTGGTGAATCAGTGTGTGTCTGACACTCAGACCGCTCTCTATCTCTGTCATGTTCCTCTCTGCGGTATGGTAATATAATGTTTCCTCCTGTCAGCTCCAGGCTCTTTTGGTGTGTGTGTGTGTGTGTGTGTGTGTGTGTGTGTGTGTGTGTGTGTGTGTGTGTGTGTGTGTGTGTGTGTGTGTGTGTGTGTGTGTGTGTGTGTGTGTGTGTGTGTGTGTGTGTGTGTGTGTGTGTGTGTGTTTTATTTAAACCAGTTTGAGTCTCTATGTTGGGCTCATTATGGGGGAAACCTTTGACAAAAAACATTTCCAGTCTCTTACCCATTTGCTCATGAGTTTTTGTCCAGCTAACAATCTACATGAAGAAAAGATTGTCCTCAGATTATATAAAACAAAGCGAAGAGAACTGGATGTTTTTCATCATTTCTAATGTTTCTAAAGATAGTAGTTAATCAGTGAATCCTGAAAGCTGAAGCTGTATGGCAGTCTCCACACTTCATTAAGCAGCACAGCCTTTCTCAGCTGATCATAAGAGAGGTTTCTTCAGCATCTCGCCAGTGTTTCTGAACCATCAGGGTTTATTTGAAATCAATTCAAGAAAATGACACAATATATAATAATGCATGAATAAAACAGTTTTATATTTAATCTGTAATCCAAAATAAAGCTTTAATTAGTGTGCTAAACACAGATGAAGACAGAAATGAGGCTGAATATAAATCTTCATTCTTCATGCTGGTCTGGAACGACAGTAAATGGCCTAAATTACAGGCAAATATAGAAGTCTTCCTTTTTCAAGATACTGTATTTAAAAGAATGTTATAAAATCCAAATACGCTTTACAGATCCTTATTGGAAAGGGTTTGTTGATGAAATGTTTGCACATGCGCCTGAGGAACAGTCCTTAAGAGACTAACAGATTACAGACAGAAGAAGCTGAAGGTCACTGGTCTAACACCTCAGGCCATTACAGAGACGTTCAGCTCGCTGTGAAGAACAGCAGGAGAAAGATCCCTGATCCCCGTGTGAATCAGCTTTATTCTTCTAGTGCTTTAAACAGTACAGATCGCTTCACTGCCATAGACCTGCTGGATCAACTCCATTTGAGCTCTTTATTGAGCAAAGCAGATGTGCTGGAAATCATCATGTGCAGTTTCTAGACAGACTAAAGAATAAACCAAACACTTTAAAACTAGATAAATCTGGTGTAAATTACACAGAAAAAAGAGTCCATGAAGGAATGAAAACATGAGAAACGAGCAGATCAACGATATGACCATGAACAATAACAAACTAAAAGACATTACTGATAAATCTGAACTAATCTAGACCGGTGATGCTCTTATGAACGCACCAATTAAATGTAAAGAAAAATGTGGCAACCCAGTGTCCTGCCAAACGTGGCAATTCCCATCTTCTGGTCAGATCTATGGAACAAGAAGCCATTAATTAAATGACCAAAGCGGCTGATTGATGACATTGATGAGGGTCGAGTTACACTCAGAAAGAGAAGCAGTTTTTGAGCCAATCTTGCTACATGTCCTAACAATACTCTCTAGTCGTGTTTTGTGGACAAGGAACCAAACCAGCAGATAAACCAGACTCAATAAAACATTCTCATCAAAGTGGGGTCAATGTTAAAATTCCTCAGTCTATGGTAGAAATGCATTCGCTGCTGGGCTTTGGCACAAACAGCATCAGTGTGTGATTCACAACATAGCTTACCATCAATTATTGTGCCAAGGTACTTGTGTTCTTGTACTATCTCAATAATATTGTTGAATCTTAAATTAAATGTCCCCAACTAAGCAAGACAGAAGCAGGTTTACTGCGGTGCGTCTCGTCTGTTTTACCTGGAATAACAATGGAAAACAGTCCCAGACACTGATGGCTACTAGTCGGAGTAGTTTTAGCACTATTAGTGCATTTCTCTGTTTCTGAACGAGTCTCTGCTGTGAACTAAACCCTCATGCTCTTCACTAGCTGTCAGTGTCAATCATCTTTCACAGAGACTCGATTACAATCACTGGTGACGGTTCACAGATTAATAGAGTATCATCTGAAGGGGACCGTTGGCGTAATTATCAGCCGATCAGTGTAGAAATAATATATTTCCAGAGTGGAATATGAAGAATCTACTGTAAAGCATAAAGCTGAACTCCAGTGTGAGCAAACGAAAGCGTTTCATCCCTGATATTAAAGGAGACTTCAGTGAAGAGTCTCGATGTGACACAGTTGGACTGTAGGCTTGACCTTTGACCTCAGAGCAGGAACCGCTCACGGGTTCATATCAGTGGCTTTCATTACGGTGTCGCTTTCAGCTCGAGCCGCACCTAAACGCCACAGGAGGTCAGAAACACATTTGGTTGTTTCACGGCCGGATCTTGGACTTCTACGGACTAGTTCTCATCTCTCCTGCAGTTTCCATCTTTCTAGAGCTCCCACTTCTCCTGTTCCTGTTCCTCTCTCGGTCATCACACTCTTTCTGTGGTGTCAGTCGTTCTCTCACCCTCTCCGGCAGAGACCCTCTTCTCCTCAGCCGTCTCAGAGCCATTCGGGCCGCTGCCGCCCTCGCCGCTCTTTTGTTGAGGCCAGACCCCTCCGGGAACTCCTCGTCCCCCACCCGGACCCGGAGACCCAAATACTCTTTTACTCTGACTAACTCTAGTCTTTTACTCTAATTATTTGTAAGTGTGAACTCATGAACTGTCTGTGGGTATTTGTGGGCCTCTGTCTGGGCCGTGTGGATTGGCCATTGCTGAAGGAACTATTATATTTATTCTATGACCATCATTTGGTGCTTCAAAGCACAAATTATTGAAAAAAAGATTAGAAACAGATTTTTCTACAAATATTTTTTATTATTATTTTTTCTGTCCTGCTCCATCTGAAAATTAAATTGAAACAAACACAAGTGAATAATTTGCACAGCAGAAGCTGAATCATATCACAGGATGAACTGAAACACACACCGTTTCTGAGCATACAAGAGTCTGCTGAATGAAAGAGCGCATAGAAAAGCTTGATGAAATTAATATTCTTAATGATAATAATAACCTTAATATTTAACGTGGGGCCCAGAACAGGGTCCGGGTCCGGGTCCAGATGCCCCTTTGGTTAAGGTTCCAGAAGCCCCTTCGGATCCAGTTCCTGGTCCGGGTCCGGGTGCTGCCGTGGGGTCCGGGAGCTGTCGGGGGCCGGGGTCTGCTGGAGGACGGCTGTGGACATCATAGATCAGGTGTTAATGGGGAAAGGAATCAAGCTTCAGTGTGAAAAGCTACTGACAGTCAAAGCTTTAGGATTGTGAGTGTGAGAGTGAGTGAGTGTGAGAGTGAGTGAGTGTGAGAGTGAGTGAGTGTGAGAGTGTGAGAGTGTGAGTGAGTGTGAGAGTGTGAGAGTGAGAGAGTGAGAGAGTGAGTGTGAGAGTGAGTGAGTGTGAGAGTGAGTGAGTGTGAGAGTGAGTGAGTGTGAGAGTGTGTACCTGAGAGGCCTCTGCAAAAAGTATGTCCACGGCTGCTCGGGCCGCCTTCTCTCTGGTCTGCTTCTTCGAGAGGCCGCTCATGGGGAGGAAGAAGCGCCCGCCTAATTTCACCTAGTAGGAGAACCTGAGAGACAGAGAGACCGTGAGAAGAGTGGATGACAGGTGTGTGAAACGTGATCATGACAGTGAGGACACAATGAGATGAGGTCCAGATGTGTGTGAGAGAGTTAAGTCACCTTTATTTATATAGCACATTTTACAATACAAGGCTGCGTTCTCCGAAACGTCGTTCTTAAGTTGTACCTTAAGCTGTACCTTTTCGTTAATACGTGGTTTCCGAAACCTTCTTAGTTAAGTATACCTTCTGTAAGTCATATGTTCGTAAGGTTGGTCTGGACCACTCTTAGCTTTACCTTATCGCTGTTGCAGGTCTATATGAATATAATTCAGAAGTTTTAATACACACAGACAGTGTTCAATTAGGCTAATTCAAGCGTTTTCATGCAAAGAATAAAATTGTCATTACAATGATTGTTGTTAGAATTTTAATTATATTATTATATAATACAATTTTATAAATTTATTTTAATTAAAGAGCGCTTTTAAAGGCCAGTGAAAGCATAGGCTACTGTTAAGTCCTATTCGGACGCTTTCTCATGGGCTCGTACGGTATTTTAAACATTTACAGGGGTAAGTCGGTTATTTTAGTGCCGTCCGAATCCATAATATCAGTGTTTTTTCTCACCCAACCTGTGTAAAAATCCCTGTCCAAATTAGTACCTACTGTTTTTTGACAAACAGGTCGTGTGGTAATTTAATTGCCGTCTGAATCCACATCTCTGAGTTTACAAAAAGAGATTCAAAATCCACTGTTTAAATCCTTTTTGATCACTGCCGAGCACCGTACGTGACGTACACTTTTATTTACTGAAATGCTGGAAAGTATTTACAAGAACAATATTTCATCGCAGCTCCACCTCAGCGAACAAAAATGGGAAAGAGAAGAAAGCACATAAAAAATTAAAATGGTTATTATGGCAGCAATATATGATAGCCTATAATTTTAAAATATGTAGGCAAGTATAGGCTAGTATAGTTTGGATTATTTTTTAAAATATCCCATGAGTCCTAATAAATGCAATTTAAACTATTTCTGAAGTGATTATTTTATAAAGAACACCACTTTCTAGCTTAACGCAGTGAAACAGCCCCTGCACGAGAGAATAATTGATTCTCGAGCCATCGATTTCAACCAATTCAGCACCATCGCCACGGACAGCGCCGGGTAACGCCGCACGTAAGAAGGTATATCTTAAGCAGCTTCCTAAGGTATGGTTCGGGGAACACACCTAGAAATGGTATACCTTCAGTTAAGTTATACCTTAAGAGTCTTCGTAGCGCGCTAAGAGACAACGTTATCGGAGAACGCACCCCAGAGTGTTTCAAAGCAGCTTTACAGAGATAACAGGAAAGTAATGCAACAAAGTTTGTTTCTAGAAGAAAATAGCGTCACAGTCCAGCTTAAGTAAGCTCAGTGATGTTTACCCCGTGAGTCAGTCTTAGGGCTCTTCCGGTCCGACTTTAGGGAGAAATCGGGTCTATTGGAGTGGAGCTATTACATAAAGCACACCTCGCTTCATGATTACTGGCTGTTTTCTTCAGCCACCCCCGATACTTTTCGTCCTCCAACCAATTGTCATTAAACACACGTCCAATCGATTTCTTAGGCTGGCCGAAATAACACCACAGACACAGTGTAATCACCATGGGGAAATCTCACAGTAAAACTGTGCAAAATATTGATACACTGGTGTTTTACCAGATGAGAAGTTTATCTTTGTATAATCTTTTTACTCTTTTAATTCCTTTTATGACTGTTTTAATCGTTCTTCCTCTTGCTTTTATTTTGTGATTATTTTAATTCCTTCCTGTAAAGCACTTTGAATTGCCATAGTGTATAAAAGGTGCTCTATAAATACACTTGCCTTTGCGTGTGTGTGTGTGTCAAGTCAAGTTTATTTATATAGCGCTTTTCACAATACAGGTTGTATCAAAGCAGCTTCACAGTATTAAATTAAAACAATACATCAGTGTTTGTTTCTAGTGGAACGTCCACGTTTGGTAATGCTGATCAATAGTATCGTTGATTGATTAATTAAATTAAATATCCCCAAATATCCCCAACTGAGCAAGCCAAAGGCAACAGTGGCAAGGAACTGAAAAACTCCAGGTGACCTAATGGAGAAAAAAAAACCCTTGGGAGAACCCAGGCTCAGTCGGGGGCCAGTTCTCCTCTGGCATTTATGAACTAGAGGTCGGATTTACCTGTAAGATTAAAATATTATATGAATGCCTGACTGAAGAGATGCGTCTTTAATCTAGTTTTAAGCTGGGAGAGCGAGTCTGAGCAACGAACAGTATCAGGAAGGCTATTCCAGAGTTTCGGAGCTAAATGTGAAAATGCTCTCCCTCCTTTGGTGGAACTGGATATCCTAGGTATGACCAAAAGCCTCGAATTTATTGATCTTAAAGAGCGCGATGGATTATAGGGTGATAGAAGATCCGTTAAATAGACTGGAGCTAAGCCGTTTAGGGCTTTATAAGTCAGTAGCAATACCTTGTAATTAATACGGAACTTTATAGGTAACCAATGCAGTGATGATAAAATCGGTGTTATATGATCATATTTTCTTGATCTAGTAAGAACTCTAGCGGCTGCATTTTGGACTAACTGTAGCTTGTTTATTGAGGATGCAGGACAACCGGCTAATAAAGCATTACAGTAATCTAGTCTCGAGGTCATGAACTTACTTTTACCTAACTTACCGTGTACGTGCCGAACGATGGAATCGCCAATGATCACAGCATCGCGTTCCGTTTCGTGAAGAGGGGAGAAGCGGTTATGCCCCAACACCCGCGAAGAGACGACTCGACGCCCGCGAAGAGACGACTCGACGCCCGCGATATGTTTATGCCCTAAATCAATACATGATTAACTAACTGTATTTCTCCATGTACATTTCTGAAATGCACTTTCTGTAAAGCTGCTTTGAAACAATGTATTGTGAAAAGCGCTATATAAATAAATTTGAATTTAATTGAATTGAATAGAGTAGACGCACGATAGGCGAAAAGTGTGTGTAAGTGTGTGTGTGTGTGTAAGTGTGTGTGTGTGTAAGTACCTCGGGGAATTGGGGGGTCCCGTCTGCTCCACTAGCTCCAAAACCAGCTCCTCCCCATGAGCAGCCGCGTAACACCGCAGGCCAGAGAGACACTGCCGGCTGAGGCCGTCCTCCGAGTTTCTGCTAGGATAGAGAAACTCTAGATTACATCATGTGACACACAGAAAATGAAGCAGATGCTCCATTTTCATATAGTCCTATCGTCAGCCTGTGAGATCGGCGATACACGATATTATCGTGAGGGGGCGGGGCTTACTTGTTTGATTAACTTGCTTATTTACTCATTAATTTGCTTGTTTTATCGTTTATATATATGATCATATTTTTCTATTTTGCTAAGGTGGAGTCACCTATTAATAGACTAGATCTTGTTATTTCCAGGTATAGTGAGGTGTATCTGAGTCTGACTCAGTATTTCAGCATGTCAGCGGGAAATTGACACACATTATCCTCTCATGCCGTTACACATGCAGCATTTCGACTAGCCTACTTCTACACGAGATGAGAACACGTTTTAATCATTTCTTGGGTCAAGAAAGAGTCGGAGTTTGCGATATATCTGATATATATATATATATATATATATATATATATATATATATATACAGGTCCTTCTCAAAAAATTAGCATATTGTGATAAAGTTCATTATTTTCCATAATGTAATGATAAAAATTTAACTTTCATATATTTTAGATTCATTGCACACCAACTGAAATATTTCAGGTCTTTTATTGTTTTAATACTGATGATTTTGGCATACAGCTCATGAAAACCCAAAATTCCTATCTCAAAAAATTAGCATATTTCATCCGACCAATAAAAGAAAAGTGTTTTTAATACAAAAAAAGTTCGAATTCGATATTCGCGGTATAGCGACTATCTTAATTTACTGGCTTAATATTTCTCTTGTGGACCTGCATTAATGACAGTGAAAAAATTAGAGGAATATTTCTTGTTAAACAAGTGATTGCCATCTGTGAAAATCAAAAGCAGCTTCAGAGTTGTGCAAGTGCTCGTGAACTTAAGTCTGTTATTATACATGTCTATGTTATATAAGGCCTATATCATTTTAGTGATTATTATTATTAATATTTTGTAATTGTATTGTTTTTAGTGTTGTCATTAAATGTTTTGTTAATGTGCTATGGAAACAAAATACTGACGAACACGATGCCGTCTTCATCTTGGATCTGTATAAGAATGATGCGTCTGTTAAAACAAACACTCTCGACAATGGATCACCTTGACATTAAATTTTGATGTGGGGATGTAGTTTTTAAAAAAACATTTTGTAGTTCCTAATATTAATTTAATAACAATACTAGCTTTATTATAATAATAATAATAATAATAATAATAAAATACATTAATGGGAAAACGAGCCAATATTGCAGTATTGATCTCGTCAAAGGCTTCTGCCATCTGCGATATCTCTGACTATCGTCGATACGCGATACTATTGTCTATCGGCACAACCCTAGCGGTTAGTGAACGTCTGACTCTAGTTCTGTATTAAACGGCTGAAGCGTCTCCTCTAGAAGCCATACGGGTCGCTACAGGTTTACTGCGGTGCGTCTCGTCTGTTTTACCTGGAATAACAATGGAAAACAGTCCCAGACACTGACGGCTACTAGTCGGAGTAGTTTTAGCACTATTAGTGCATTTCTCTGTTTCTGAACGAGTCTCTGCTGTGAACTAAACCCTCATGCTCTTCACTAGCTGTCAGTGTCAATCATCTTTCACAGAGACTCGATTACAATCACTGGTGACGGTTCACAGATTAATAGAGTATCATCTGAAGGGGACCGTTGGCGTAACTATCAGCCGATCAGTGTAGAAATAATATATTTCCAGAGTGGAATATGAAGAATCTACTGTAAAGCATAAAGCTGAACTCCAGTGTGAGCAAACGAAAGCGTTTCATCCCTGATATTAAAGGAGACTTCAGTGAAGAGTCTCGATGTGACACAGTTGGACTGTAGGCTTGACCTTTGACCTCAGAGCAGGAACCGCTCACGGGTTCATATCAGTGGCTTTCATTACGGTGTCGCTTTCAGCTCGAGCCGCACCTAAACGCCACAGGAGGTCAGAAACACATTTGGTTGTTTCACGGCCGGATCTTGGACTTCTACGGACTAGTTCTCATCTCTCCTGCAGTTTCCATCTTTCTAGAGCTCCCACTTCTCCTGTTCCTGTTCCTCTCTCGGTCATCACACTCTTTCTGTGGTGTCAGTCGTTCTCTCACCCTCTCCGGCAGAGACACTCTCCTCTTCAGCAATCTCAGAGCCGATCGGGCCGCTGCCGCCCTCGCCGCTTTTTTGTTGAGGCCAGACCCCTCCGGGAACTCCTCGTCCCCCACCCGGACCTGGAGACCCAAATACTCTTTTACTCTGACTAACTCTAGTCTTTTACTCTAATTATTTGTAAGTGTGAACTCATGAACTGTCTGTGGGCATCTGTGGGCATCTGTCTGGGCCGTGTGGATTGGCCTTTGCTGAAGGAACCATTATATTTTTTCTATGACCATCATTTGGTGCTTCAAAGCACAAATTATTGAAAAAAAAATAAAATTAGAAACAAATGTAGTTTTGTAAAAAAAAAAAAAGTTTTATTCATTTCTGTCCAGCTCCATCAGAAAATTAAAATGAAACAAACACAAGTGAATAATTTGCACAGCAGAAGCTGAATCATATCACAGGATGAACTGAAACACACACTGTTTCTGAGCATACAAGAGTCTGCTGAATGAAAGAGCTCATAGAAAAGCTTGATGAAATTAATATTCTTAATGATAATAATAACCTTAATCTTTTTAACGTGGGGCTCAGAAGCTGCCCAGGGTCCGGGTCTAGAAGCCTCTTGGGTTCCGGCTCCGGGAGCTGTTGGAATGCTGGAGGACGGCTGTGGACATCATAGATCAGGTGTTAATGGGGAAAGGAATCAAGCTTCAGTGTGAGAGTGTGAGTGAGAGAGAGAGAGAGTGTGAGTGAGAGAGTGTGTGTGTGAGAGAGAGTGTGAGTGAGAGAGAGTGTGAGTGAGAGAGTGTGTGTGTGAGAGAGAGTAAGAGAGAGAGAGTACCTGAGAGGCCTCTGTGAGGAGGATGGCCACGGCTGCTTGGTCCGCCTTCTCTCTGGCCGGCTGCTTTGAGGAGCCGCTCATGGGGAGGAAGGAGCGACCCCCCCCAATTTAAAAATGAAATGAACAATTTTTAAAATGAACTAGTTCAGTTCATAGTTCATACTTCATACTTCAAAATTTTGAACTAAGTTCACAGTTCCAAAAATGAACTAGTTCATAGTTCTTATTTTCCATGCTGATGCGAGATATTATTTTTCAAAATGATTGCCACAGCCCATATAGAACCACAGACAATTATTTTATCAGTTTTAACACTGAAGCTATGCGTCAGATTTTTTCCATCCTCACCGACCTTGTCATAAAACTCGTTTAAATGATCATACGACGCCTCCTTGCTGCTTTTGTTTTGATTTGTAACGTAAGTGAGTCATGAACGATCCATTCATTGCGTCTGTCACGTGACAAATGAACGAAAGACTCGGAAGGTAAAGTAATTATTTATGTTCCCTGTAAACGATTTTTGACTGCATTATAGTGATTTCTTAATTCAGAATATGATCAAGATTGCATAGGTGGATGTGTTCTGGGAATTTGCCAGTTGGTATAACATTTAAAGCCTCTTCAATGAACGAAATGACTCGAAAAAAGATTTGTTCATTTTGATGAACGAGATCGAACAAGAGAGTCAGTAGACACTGGTGGCTGGTGTTGCCAGATTGGGTGTTTTTTCCGCTACATATTAAGGCCGGTTTACAGCGTGTTTTAGCCGGGTTTTCGTCTGGAAGTCTCTATAGAAATCTGGCATCCTATTGAAAGAAGTTAAACTGAGAGAGCGTGCCGTTCACAGACACCAGAATGAACGAGTTCACAGTAACGTTCATCAGGCAGTAATACAGTATGTTCAGTTCACGTTCACCCAAAATATGAACGAGTTCATGAACTATCGTTCAATGAACGCGTTCAGGCACAACACTGGAGGACAGTAGGGACCTCACTGCATTTATAACACATGAGGGTTTGTTTCGTTACTAGCGAGTTTGCTACGGATTAGCATCAGCCCTGGCGGCGTTTCAAAAACTGATGTGTACTATTCTCAGGGGTGTTACAGGCGTCCAGTGTTACCTGGATGACATAATTGTGTTTGGTGACTCTGTTAGTGCTGCACAAACTACAAGAAGCAGGTCTGCATCTGAATGAGAAGAAATGTACTTTTCACCAGGAGAAGCTCACATTTCTGGGACATACCATCTCCAAAGCGGGACTGATGCCAGATCACAGCCACTTGGAAGCAATACGTAATGCTCCACCACCTTCAGGTGTGCCCACACTAAGATCATTTCTAGGCCTCACCGCTTGGAATGCTAAATTCATTCCTTACTACGCAGCTGTTGTGGAGCCTATGAGAGATGTCCGTAGAGGAAATTCAAATTTAGCATGGACTGATGAAGCACACAAAAGTTTCCAGGAAGTAAAAGAACTGATTGCACAGAGCCCTGCATTGGCTTTATTTGATCCTGCTTTGCCCACAATTGTTACAACAGATGCCTCAGACTACGGCATAGGTGGCATCCTGACTCGGCTTCATCCAGATTAGTCAGAAAGAACCGTGGCTTTCGCATCCAGAACCTTGACATCGGCAGAAAGGAAATATTCTGTTGAAAACGAAGCCCTTGCTTGTGTCTGGGTCATTGAGCATTGGAGAACAAACACTTCAAATTAAGATCAGGGGCCTCATTTATAAAGCTTGCGTACGCACAAAATGGGGCTGAAAACATGCGTACGCCAGTTCCTGCGCAAAAGGTGGGATTTATAAAGAAAAACTTAACGTGAAAATATGCGCACCTACACGCAAACTCTGACCCATGCATACGCACATTTTGAAGACAAAGCAGTTTGGCGACACTGATGGTGAGTTGAGGAACTGACTGCGGATAAAGGGAATTAACCCTTTGCAAAATGGCAAAATTAACTTTGACATATTTCAATATTTACAATATTTACAAGTTGCTCATAGGTCCCGGTTACAACAAAAAATACAAACTAGAAAAAAAAGTTTGTTGAGACAAACTTTAAGTTGTCTTGAGAAAGCCGGACCAGAGAGTTTGAAGAAGTTTAAAGTAGTTTGATGTTTAAAGTAGGTTAAAGTTTGATAGATAGATAGATAGATTAGTAAGAAAGAAAGAAAGATAGATTAGTTAGTTAGTTAGTTAGTTAGTTAGAAAGATAGATAGATTAGTAAGAAAGAAAGATAAGTTAGTTTGAAAGATAGATAGATTAGTAAGATAGATAGATAGATAGATAGATAGATAGATAGATAGATTGATTTAGAATGGTAGTTTAATTGAGTCTAGGGCTTCAGGGAGTTTAGATTTGAGTTTTTGGCTTGTACACTAATGGGCCACCGTAGTCTTGGCTCAATTTGAGCATTTTTATTGATTATGATTATGATTTTTAATATTATTTTTTAAGAAAACTGAAAGTCAAATCAGTTTGAAAAGATATAGCACACCAAGTCAGAACAGTCTGAAGGTCTGACCCGAGTTTGGAGTTTGTAGAGTTAAAGCTCTAGGAGGAGTTACAGTTTGGAGGCAATTTGGGGTCAGAAGAAGAAGAAAAAGAAGAAGAAGAAGAACTAGAAAAAAAAGTTTGTTGAGACAAACTTTAAGTTGGCTTGAGAAATCCAGACCAGAGAGTTTGAAGAAGTTTAAAGTAGTTAAAGGTTTTAAGTAGTTTGAAGTTTAAAATAGTTTAAATTTTGATTGATAAATTAGTTAGAAAGAAAGAATAGTTAGAAAGAAAAAAAGATTAGTTAGAAAGAAAAAGAAAGAAAGATTAGTTAGAAAGAAAAAGAAAGAAAGATTAGTTAGAAAGAAAAATAAATACTGATTAGTAAGAAAGAAAGAAAGAAAGAAAGATTAGTTAGAAAGAAAGAAAGAAAAAGAAAGATTAGTTAGAAAGAAAGAAAAAAAAGATTAGCTAGAAAGAAAAAATAAAGATTAGTTAGAAAAGAAAGAAAGAAAGAAAGAAAGAAAAAAAGAAAAGAAAGACTGATTAGTTAGAATGAAAGAAACACTAATTATTTAGAAAGAAAGATAGATTAGTGAGAGAGAAAGAAAAAAAGATGGATTAGTTAGAAAGAAAGATAGATTAGTTAGAAAGAAAGAAAGAAAGAAAGAAAGAAAGAGAAAGAAAGAGAGAAAGAAAGAAAGAAAGAAAGAAAGAAAGAAAGAAAGAAAGAAAGAAAGAAAGAAAGAAAGAGAAAGAAAGAGAGAAAGAAAGAAAGAAAGAAAGAAAGAAAGAAAGAAAGAAAGAAAGAAAGATGGATTATTTAGTTAAAAAGAAAGAGATTAGTTAGTTAAAAAAGATAGATAGAAACAGTTTGAAGATAGATAGATAGATAGATAGATAGATAGATAGATAGATAAAGTTTGAAGATAGATAGATAGATAGATAGATAGATAGATAGATAGATAGATAGATGGATAGATGGATAGATAAAGTTTATTAGTACACAGAATAGAAATTTAATTAAGTCTAGTGCTTCAGGGAGTTTAGATTTGAGTTTTTGGGTTGTGCACTAATGGGCCACCGTAGTCTTGGCTCAATTTGAACAGTCCGCAATGAAAGTCTATGGGATTTTTATGATATTTAAGATTAATTTTTAAGAAAACTGAAAGTCAAATCAGTCTGAAAAGATATAGCATACCGAGTCAGAACAGTCTGAAGGTCTGACCCGAGTTTGGAGTTTGTAGAGTTAAAGCTCTAGGAGGAGATAGAATTGTAAATTTAGTCTCAGAAGAATAATAATAAGTTTAAATAGGATTTCAGTAAGTTGGCTTTCTCAAGCCAACTTAATAACATTAAATCACCATTATGGGTCCTAAAGATACATACATGCATGTTTAGTTTAAAGACATACAAGGAACTATATGCTGAAAGTACGTACATTTAATTTCTTTCACTTCCATTCTTAAAGATAGATAGATAGATAGATAGATAGATAGATAGATAGATAGATAGATAGATAGATAGATTCTTAAATGGATGTAGGCCTATCACTCATTATGTGATTAATGTGATAAGGTGTAAATGATTAAATCTGATCGCTGAAAACATAAATAGCCTACTGCAGCAACACTTAAGTGCATATTGTATGATGGATGCGCTGGCACTGCTGGAAGACTATGCCAATGGCAGACTTCGGAGGGAAAGAGAATTCAGGGACCGTGAGGATTTCCTAGCCCATGATGATGAGTGGCTAATAAGCCGCTTTAGATTTCCTAGAGCCATGCTCTTGGATCTGTGTGCTGCACTTGGCCCAGCATTACAAAGACCAACAACACGGAACCGCGCCATCCCGGTACCAACCCAAGTACTTTCAGTTTTAGGATTTTTGGCAACCGGGACATATCAGCGGGAAATAGGCGACAGGTAACTAAGTGTACCTTTTTTTTAAGCAAAACCTTATTGATTTTAACATTCCTATTAATTTGTCATAGGTCTGGGATTTCACAGCCATCCCTAAGCTCATTAATGCCTGCAGTTTTGAAAGGGATTATTCAAATGACCAATCGATACATAAAGTTTCCTTACACTGTTGGAGAACAGGCCAATATCAAAAGGCAATTTGCAGCAATGTCCGGTTTCCCAAATGTAATCGGCGCAATCGACTGCACTCATATTGCTATAAGGGCTCCATATGTAGATGAATTCATTTATGTGAATCGCAAACATGTGCATTCAATAAATGTGCAAATTATATGTGACGCCAACTTGACTCTAATGAATTTTGTGGCACGATGGCCTGGTTCTACACATGACTCTTTTATTCTAGCGCACAGCAGTGTAGGGAATCGACTTACGGCAGGTGCCGTTCGCGATGGCTGGCTTCTGGGTAAGTAAATGCATATAATTGTTTTTACATAACAGTTAAAGCCTATTGTACAAATAATCTGTTATATTTTACAGGTGACAGCGGTTACCCGCTCAGGCGCTGGCTACTCACCCCATTCTCAAACCCTCAGAGCGCAGAAGAAGTGCGCTTTAATGATACCCACGCTCGTGCGCGCTCAGTAGTTGAGAGAGCCATTGGCCTCCTCAAGTGTAGATGGCGTTGCCTTGATGCTTCGGGTGGTAGACTTTTATATCAACCCAAAAAAGTATGCCAGATCATCATGGTGTGCGCTATTTTACACAACATTGCACTGATGAATGGTATCCCTGTTCCTCCCGACCTACCACAACACCAGCATGAAGAGCCTGACCCACACCCCCCTCCCCAACAAGAAGGACATCATCAGGGAGCAAGGCTCCGTCAGGAAGTAATGCGCCATTTGTGAAGAACAACAGTGCAAAGGTTCATTTTTTAACAAGATCTTTTAATGTAGATGCAATGTCACCCAGCACAACCCTTATTTGCATAAGCTCATCTGCGATTACAGTAATTGCATTAATGGTGTCTCTCTGTGTCTGCAGAACAGCCTCAGTCAGCACCCGGCCACTTCCAGCCGTGCCATACGGTCGGGACGCACTTGTGCTGGGGACCTCGGGAAACTCCATAGCCCCTGCAGACTCTGCGCTGGGAGTTTCGTCACACTGGGCTCCCGCAGACTCTGCAAGAATAAGGACTAAACCAATTGTGTAATTTATTTTGTTTAATTGAGCACACAAGCAATAAAGTTCTTTACCTGGTTCCCCTGTATCTAGCACATCTGTGTCTCCCTCCCTCTCAGACACAATGCCACACACACTGGTTTGGCCGAGAATCGAGGCCATTCGGGTCTCCATTGGGGACAAATCGGGGGCGCCTTTGCCCCCACCAGTAGCACACACACTCTGTCGGTGAGAGGCAAGCCGTTTCTTTGCTCCCACCTTAAGATCGGACCACTTCTTTTTTACATCTGGAACCGTCCTGTTTGCCGAAGCAACTGCGTTTACCGCAGCAGTGATGTGTTGCCACTCTAAATTTTTTTTTTAATTGGTAATTCCACTGCTGTGGCCACCAAACAAAATAGCCTTCCTTTCATCCACCTCACTCACAAGAACCTGTATTTCTGCCTTAGAGAAATTTCGCTTCTTGCCCTTGCTCTCCATTGCTGCCATGATTTTGTTTTTAAAAAACACAAATTTCCTTGCTCCTTTAATATATGCATGGCCAATGAGGTAATTTGCATTGTCTATATATGGTTGAATGTGGGCGGAGAAAGGGCGGTAAATGATTTTTTTCTGCGTGCGCAAATTATCAGGTAGGCTGTGATTTATAAAGTGAAAATTGCGTGCAGGTGTGCGTACGCACGGTTTTATAAATCTGAATATTTTTTTGCGTTCGCCATTTTTGGCTTTTGTGCATACGTACACTTTTAGTAAGGTTTCTACGCACAGTTTTATAAATGAGGCCCCAGATCACCAAGCCTTAACCACCCTTTTGACCACTAAAGGTATGGGACGAGCTGGACTGGGAGTAGCATGATGGTCTGCTAGATTGCTCTGCTTCAACTATACTATGGAGTACAGACGGGGAGTTGACAACCAGGTAGCGGATTGCCTTTCGCGTCTTCCATTGCCAAATGAAATTAATTCTGACTTTGATTCTGAACCAGAAACTGTTGCTGCTATCACTACACTCCTGTCAGCTGTTCCTGTGCCTGAGTTTGCTGCTGAAAGCTCCTCATGTCCTGAGCTCACCAATACATCGAGTGTGGCTGGCCCGCTACATCCAAAGACCTGCATTCTGACATGTCCAGGTACTTTCCAGTACGAGACGAACTGTCTATTTTGGACTCGTATATGTTAAGAGGATCACACAGACTGATTGTGCCTCTTAGTTTACATTCCCGTTTGGTCACCCTTGCTCATGATGGCCATCAAGGCATTGTGAGAACCAAGCAACGGCTTAGGGAGCTATACTGGTGGCCTAAGATGGATTCGCAGGCACAATCCACAATTGCAATTTGCCTCACCTGCCAACTCAATGATAAAACTGCTAGAACCACACATGCACCACTTACCCCTGTTGACTATCCAGTGGGTCCTTGGCAGAAACTGGGCATCGACGAGGTGGGTCCTTTCGACATTGGTCCTGTTGGTTGTAGATATCACGCTATCACATTGATTGACTATCATTCAAAATGGCCAGAGGTAGCTTTTGCGCCTTATGTGACTGCATCTTCTGGCCGGTCTGCTCTTCTGGCCGGTCTTCCTTCAAGTGCAACTAAACCTCTACAGATGATCCAGAATGCTGCAGCTCGTCTTGTCTTCAACGAGCCCAAGAGGGCCCACGTCACTCCTCTGTTCATCTCTCTGCACTGGCTACCTCTCGCTGCTCGCATCAAGTTCAAGGCATTGACGCTTGCTTACCGATCTATCACAGGCTCAGCTCCCTCCTACTTTAACTCATTCCTACGAGTCTACATCCCTACCAGACGCCTACGATCAGTCAACGAGCGACGTCTCGTGGTTCCATCGCAGAGAGCCACAAAATCACTTTCCAGAACATTCTCATTCACAGTTCCATGCTGGTGGAACACTCTCCCCTCCCTCATCCGGAATGCTGAATCCCTGACAACCTTCAAAAAGCATCTGAAAACCCATCTCTTCCGTGAGCACTTAACCACATAAAAAAAAAAAAAAAAAAAAAAAAAAAAAAAACCCTCCCCTTTCCCTCTAAAAACCTCACTTATCGGGCTTATGCTACTCTGAATAATGCCTGAACTTTGTATCTTGAGCACTCCTTGCGTAGCTTTGGTTTTTGCCTCTTCATGATGATTCGCTTAATCTAGTCCTGCTTTGTAAGTCGCTTTGGATAAAAGCGTCTGCCAAATGACTAAATGTAAATGTAAATGCATCTACCATTAATTGTTTCTTGAGGTCAGTGTTTGGCCAAAAAGGGAATCCTCTGGAGATTGTTACTGACAATGGGCCTCAGTTCGTGTCAACAGAGTTCAAACTATTTCTACAAGAAAGAGATGTAAAGCACATCCGTACTTCTATATATCACCCGGAAGGAAACGGAGCTGTGGAGCGCTGGAATAAGGTACTGAAGGAGGCGATTCTGACTGCAGAAAGGGAGAGAGAGACCCTTGGACATCGTTCAGACTTACCGAGCTACACCTCACGCCACGACAGGAAAGTCTCCTTTTGAGCTGATGTTTGGAAGGAAAATGAGAACAAAATTGACAATTCTTCCAAAGTGCAATGTGAATCCTGCTATAAAAAAGCTGAAAACAAAGGTGATGCGAAACCAGGGAAAAATGAAAGCATACCTGGATACAAAGCGCAAAGCAAAGACTCCGGGGCTCAAGGAAGGCGGTTTTGTACAGGTGAGAAAACCTGTGCATGTCAGAAAAGGGAAATCAAAATTCAGCAACCCTATGCAGATTGTTAGAAGGAAGGGAACACATAGTTTTGAACTGAGAGATGGACGAACTTGGGACACATCTCATTTGGCACCACTGCACTCAGAATTCGCTCAGGTTCCTGAACACTCAACAATCAACTCCTGCTGCATCGCCTGAAAGTAATTGAATTGAATTGAATTGAATTGATTTATTTGACCATTTTGTTTAAAATACGATACATCATTGCATCATACATTAAAAGAAACAAAACAAAGTCAGGATAACACAAAGCCCTAGGGCTTATTTCCATTGAGGTCCTGAGAAAGGGGGGATAGAGCAAGTGGCAATAAATCAAGCATCAATCATCACATCCATATAAACACCAAATAAAAACCGTCAAGACAAAACTATAAAATATTGTCATACTACAATTGGCATCTGAGCCATTTTTTCAGTGCCAGCTTAAAACCTACTAAACTTCTGATCATCTTTAAATTTCCTGCCAACCTGTTCCACAAACTTGTTGCTACAAACAAGGACTCTTTACCTAAATTACTCTTAACTCTTGGAGGTACAAAATCAGTAGAGCTGCCTCTGGTAGAGTAGCTATGAACATCTCTCACTTTTTAAAAATAATTATTCAAATATTTCGGGACAGCCCCATGTACTGTCCTATGTACCATGCACAGGTGAATCTGAGAGACTCGATCTTCTATTTTTAACCACCCAATAGTCTCAAAATGAGAAATATCAAGATGAGTTCTCATGGGGAGGTTCAAAACAAGCCTTATAACCCTATTTTGCGCAGTCTGAAGCCTGAGTTTCAGGTGCTTTAAGACACCATTGTACCAAGAGCAACATGCGTAATCAAAATAAGGCTGAATTAAAGCATTTGCCAGAATTAACAGCTTTTTTGTCCAAAAACCTTGAGATTCTGGACAAAAAACGTACTCTTTGATTTACCTTCATAAGTACCTTTTGTGCTTGGCCCACTCCAGACAAGTGGCAGTCCAGCACACAGCCAAGGTAACTAACCGAGTCCTTTACATTAATCTCGTTATCACCAACTAAAACCTTAAACCCAGGGTATCTTTTAAATTTTATTTTTGAACCAAACAGTATGGCTTCTGTTTTCCCTAAGTGAAGTGATAGCTTATTATCTGACATCCACCTGCTGACATTCGATAGTTCTACACTTAGAGTTCTTTCAACTATGTTCTTATCTTTATGTGAAAGCAATAATGCAGAATCATCTGCATATTCACATGAACATGCAGCCTTAAGGTCATTTATATATAGAAGGAAAAAAAGTGGGCCCAAAACACTCCCTTGAGGAACCCCACATTCTATACACTGTGGTTGAGACATTGTTCCTCCAATATCCACCACCTGCTTCCTATCCTTCAAATAAGATCTCACCCATTTGACTGCTAAGTCATTAAAACCAATGGCTTTTAATTTCCGTACCAAAATACCATGGTCAACGGTATCAAAGGCCTTCTGTAGGCCTAACATGACCATACCACAAAAATGACCTTTATCTACCGCCCTCCTAATGTGGTCCGTTAAATACAATAAACAGGTGTCAGTGGAATGTGATTTACGAAAGCCAGACTGGAACTCATAGAGTAGATTGTGTGATGCTAAATATTTGTCAATCTGTTCAAAAATAAGCTTTTCAATTATCTTTGCCAGACTACAAAGAAAAGAAACCGGTCTATAGTTTTATTATAGTGGAATTACCTTGGCAAGCTTGAAATCAGGGAAATATCCTTGTCCAATAGACATGTTTATGATATGGGTGATACATGGGGTTATAACCTCAGCAGCATCTCTTAAAAATCTAGATGGAATATTGTCAAAGCCAGTGGCCTTTGAGCTATTCAGGTTTTTAAGTTTCTCAAGTACAACTGCCTCTGACACCTTTTCAAAAGAGAAGCCATCTGGTTTGACCTCTTGCCGAGATAACAACCAATTGGAGGGACGTTGTAGAAGGAAGCCAGTATGGTTGAAAGACCATGTAACTTAAACCGCTAAAGTAGGGAAAGAAAAACCCAGAAGTTTAGTTCAGGACAGTTGTGGTTTGAACTGAAAGAATGTTCATATAACTATTCATGCTATGTGTTTTGTCAAGAAAAATTGTTAGACATTGTTCTGTGTTTCTAATATAAGTAAAGAAATCCGGTAAGAAAACAAAACGATTGAATACAGTGTTTAGCAATGTTCATTGTAACTGCAGATGAAAACTAAGTCAAGGGGAGATGTTGTTCTCTTATTACATTGCTATTTGATAAATGTCCACTAGATGGAGATATTGTTCGAGACATGAGAAGGAGGAATGTAAAGGAGAGGGAGTTGAGAAATGAAAAAGTAAAGAGACCCGTTCGTTACTCGGTTTGCTCTCATTTATTTATGTAATTGCACAACACCGATGGGTTTTAGTGTTTCAGCAACTGAGAAAAACTGTAAGAGAACAGCCAGAAAAATGGAGCGCAACTGGAAGAAAACACAACTAGAGTTTGTTTCTTGTATTTTGTTGAAAGAGAGCATTATTGCTGACAGAAAGGCCTTAAAAACATCTAGATCTGCTTATTTTTCGACCCTCTTAGAAGAAAACAAATACAACCCTAGGTATTTATTTGAACTAACGAGAAATGAAGCTTCAACACCAGACGTTTTCAAACAGCACAGCAGTAATGACTTTATTTTATACCCATGGATCTGAAGCGCTGCTCTTTCAAACACTCTTCAACAGTTGAAAACATTAGATTTCATGTGTTTTTCACTTTTAAAAACACATCTGGATAAAGTCATATGTTTCGTAGCAGTCTGAGCATAGCTTACGAAACTTCCCTATTTCACCGAGCTTTAACCCAGAGAGAGAGAGAGAGCTGATTACTCTAGGCTCCTCCCACTCGTCCTCCTCCACCAATCAGAATGCTGGAAGACTCATTGGTCACAGCTGTAATGGAGGACAGAAGCTTTAAAAGCTCTTGTGGTGAATCAGTGTGTGTCTGACACTCAGACCGCTCTCTATCTCTGTCATGTTCCTCTCTGCGGTATGGTAATATAATGTTTCCTCCTGTCAGCTCCAGGCTCTTTTGGGGTGTGCGTGTGCGTGTGCGTGTGCGTGTGCGTGTGCGTTTGTTATTTAAAACCAGTTTGAGTCTCTATGTTGGGCTCATTATGGGGGAAACCTTTGACAAAAAACATTTCCAGTCTCTTACCCATTTGCTCATAAGTTTTTGTCCTGCTAACAATATACACGAAGAAAAGATTGTCCTCAGACTATTTAAGACAAAGCGAAGAGAAATGGATGTTTTTCATCATTTCTAATGTTTCTAAAGATAGTAGTTAATCAGTGAATCCTGAAAGCTGAAGCTGTATGGCAGTCTCCACACTTCATTAAGCAGCACAGCCTTTCTCAGCTGATCATAAGAGAGGTTTCTTCAGCATCTCGGCAGTGTTTCTGAACCATCAGGGTTTATTTGAAATTAATTCAAGGAAATTACACAATATATAATAATGCATGAACAAAACAAAGTTTTATATTTAATCTGTAATCCAAAATAAAACATTTGTGTGCTAAACACAGATGAAGACAGAAATGAGGCTGAATATAAATCTTCATTCTTCATGCTGGTCTGGAACGACAGTAAATGGCCTAAATTACAGGCAAATAAAGAAGTGTCCCTTTTTCCAGATACTGTATTTAAAAGAATGTTATAAAATCCAAATACGCTTTACAGATCCTTATTGGAAAGGGTTTGTTGTTGATGAAATGTTTGCACATGCGCCTGAGGAACAGTCCTTAAGAGACTAACAGATTACAGACAGAAGAAATGGTAAATGGACTGCATTTATATAGCGCTTTCACAGACCCATGGCCACCAAAGCGCTTTACATATTGCCTCACATTCACCCACTCATTCACTCATTCATACACCGACGGCGGTGGAAATCCATCATGTGCAGTTTCTAGACAGAATAAAGAATAAACCAAACACTTTAAAACTAGATAAATCTGGTTTAAATTACACAGAAAAAAAGAGTCCATGAAGGAATGAAAACATGAGAAACGAGCAGATCAACGATATGACCATGAACAATAACAAACTAAAAGACATTACTGATAAATCTGAACTAATCTAGACCGGTGATGCTCTTATGAACGCACCAATTAAATGGGAACTCCTCCTGTCCAATCCGGACCTGTACTGTGAATCTAACAGAGAGAAAGATGAGGAAGGAGAATATAATATAGAATCTAATGTAAAGCATCTCCTCAAACACAGCTCAGTGTGAAGTGAAGCCGGAAGTGTCTATCCCTACACTCGCTGACCGGAAATACAACATGGCGGCAACTAGACCATTACGTTTATTGCGAACAAACAAAATAAACATTTGTTGAGGTTTCTGAGACGGCACACTCCACGACCCACCAGTGGAGAAATACTGCTCTACATTTCATATGTTTATATCATGTCTTCTACATTTAAAATATACACAATCTGAGGCTAAACATGTCATGCCAACACAAGCAAACCCGAGTGACTGGACAATGCAGTCGAGAGCCTCAACACTAGTGTTACCGGTTCAAGATTCACTGCACTGATGTAATTACAGAAGTAAACTCACAGAAACAGCAGCGGCTGAGAGAGTTCCTCACTAGATGTGTGTACGTTACCTTGGGCAGTGAGCCGGTCCTGTGTGGCCTTCATTAATGAAGGAGACCTCCTGGCCTGTCCTCTGGCCGACGGCGAACACCGCGCTTACTGGGTGCTGTTGTTGCTCCATTTTGCGTTCGTCCACATTTCTTCTGCTTTTATGCGATTACTGATGATTAGCAAACAAAGGTTGTAGGCCTTAGTAGCGCCACCTACTGTTCTGGAGTTGAATTTATTAATCCTCGAATAACAATAACATTAGTACATTTGGTAGATGTAAAAGCAAAGGATTGGCAATACATACAAATACACACAAAATAAAATAATACATAATTTTTACATAATTGACACATCTTACCACAAATTAAGAATAGTTACAAATTACTTAATAAAAGAAACCTTAAAAGTTATTTATAATGACATGACAAGGACACAGACACTGCAATTCACTAACATGCTCTAACATTGACTAGCAAATCTTCTAAATACATGGATTTCTTTTGGAATATTTAAGGAATCTTAGGATTTTTTATTCTTCAATTAAAAAAAGAGCTTTAAGAAATGGAGTATAGTTAAATTTATAAAGTGGGGATTAGATGGAATACCATTTGCATAATTGTTGCATATGAATTTGCCATATAAAAAAAATTAACAATATACTCCAGGGGTCCATTATAATAAAACAATAATGTCTTTAAAAACTGAAAGAGAGTGTAACATTGACAGCTGTTATGAAATATGTGAGAATATAACATATAACTCCTGCAGATTTTCTGAAGACCTGAAGAGATCAGGTATTGGTTTCGTAAACGTGAAATAAATGTGAGAAGTCTATTAACAAAAATGTATATGGTCAAAATTTGGGCCAAATGGACAAATGTTGATATTATTGTCACGGAGTCACTCACACCATCCACTCCAACACCAGCACCAGCTCCACCCATCATCATCATCATCATCATCATCATCATCATCATCATCACCATCATCACCATCATCATCATCATCACCATCATCATCATCATCATCATCATCATCATCATCACCATCATCACCTTCCCCTGTTCAGCCTCATCAGCCTCACTATATCAAGCCTGCTCTAAATCTGTGTTAGTGAGCACTTCTCCTTTGACTGAGAATGAGGTGAAGTTATACGTCTCATTCAGCAAACCATCCTTCACCTGTTGTGTTCTGCTCACGCTCTGTAAATAAACCCTATTTACTTCCACATCAGACCGGCGAGGCGGAGGATTGCAGTGGATTGCTCCTTCAGTCCCTCTACTATGAAACGCAACCACATCTCTCCCCCACGGACCGTGGCCTTGATGATTTCTCCTCTTCTCTCTGGGCGAGCGATACAGTGGGCACAGTCGTTGTGGCAGTCCCACGCTCCAGTAACCACCTCGTCATCAGCCTTCACCAATCACATCAAGGAAGTCTTCGCACAAACTACTTCAACCCTCTCCGTTCACCATCAGCTCTTTTGCCTTCACCAAGGTAGCAAGTCAGTCAGTCAGTTGGTGTCTCCCACCTCCCATGATGCACCACAGCAAAGATATAAAAGTGAATTGCATAAGCTGTTCTGGTTTTTCAGCTAGTACGAGCATGATGTTGCTTTCGGTGGATTGTTTGAGCTGGTTTTTATGGAATTGTGCAAAGTAGCCAAGCTCAGCTGACTGTAAGTTTTACTCTTAAGTTGAAATTTAGAAAGATTTAATGTAAAAAGGAAGAAATGACTTTGATCTACTGTTTCTGTCTTTTTTCCATTCACCTGCATCTCCTGATTACTCGCCTGTCGCTCGTCCGTCATGTGTTTCCTCTGTCAGGATTTATATGAAAGGTAGGTCTTAATACTTACTTTCTTCATATATTTGATGAAGGGACTTTTGACCATGTATTCGGATGTCCACAATGCATTGTTATTAAAATATAACACAGGGAGCATTAAATAAATCTTTGTGATCTGTTAAGATTTTAATTATCAATCACTCAAACCCTTTCGATGGTCTTTTGATATGAGCTCATGTTTATTGGCTGATGATAGTGCACTGGAACATTAGCACTTGTGCTGTATAAGATTAGTCAGTAACTGTTGTAGTTTGCCAGCTTTATGGAGGCTAAAACTCTTACACAGCTATTTCACTTACACTGCTGATCTACTAACTTATTTCTCTTACTGCTTCCAGTATCACTCCAGAAGTCCTTCTGGTTTCCTCCCACTTATTTCTGGTCCCTGAAAAATCATCACCTGGTTGATCATCACTATTCTGTTCCTCTCTGATATAATAAGCTGAAACTCCAACACTTCTGCTGAGGCCATCACAACTTTCAATCATTATTCGCTCATCGCATTCACATTTTAACTTGAGGCTGTTCATGTCCAATTTCTTAACTAGGAAACTAGTATTTGTGATTATTCCCAATACCACGTGAAGGCAGCAAAACTAATTCACAATCATAAACGAAAGCACTTAATATGTATGTATTAAATGCATTAAACTTTAAACTAAAAAAAGCTTGTGTAATGATCCATCTTATACTTGGCATTTTAAAAGGGTTCGTTCCAATCCTTGATTCTGATTGGTCAATAGCTGTGCTTTATTCACGATAAAACACGGCTATGACCGCTTCACCCCACGGCTCTATTTATCACTGCGCCCTGTGAAAAAGAATGAGACAAAGTTTGAGAACGGTTTGTTGTTTTTATTTGAGCTTTCATGCATATCACACATTGGAACGTTGTTGTAGGAATGCTTTTATTGATTTAACTTCATGAAAGTTGCACTAATAAATTTTTTTTACTTTAATATTGTGTGGTAACCCTTTTATAAAAGCAATAAGGTACTCGAGGCTGTGCTGTATCGTGAATAAGTCACGGCTGAAGGGATTACTCCGCTTCGCCTCGAGCCTAACAACGCCCTTCAGCCGTGACTTATTCAAAAAATTTGAAATTTAAACGTCTGACTAGGGACTCTTTGCTTTAATATCAAGCGTCTGAATAGGGACTCTTACTGTGAATGTGCAAGAAAGCCAGGACTCCTTTTGGACAGAAGACTATTTCAGTATCTGAACCAATCTGAAATGTGTCATTGTGAAATGCAAGAAGTTTTTTGACAAATAGTCATACGAAATACTGGTAAATAAAAAAATAAAAATAATCACATTATTATGAAAATGGCAAATGATATTGCATAAGTTGATATTATGCAATCATTCTAAAATGAATCAATTATTTACAATTTATTTAATATATGGATTAAGAAATAGAAACTGTGAAATTTCTGAAAAATTTGTATTTTGGATGTGAATGTGTGCTCAAACTTGCACATTCAGTGCATGCACATTTCCAGCATTAAAAGCAATTCAGTAGAATTACAACCCACTATCAAGTGGTGCAGAGCACACTTCATGATTCTCTGGATCTTCCACATAGGGTTGAGCCCACAAAGGGCCTAAAATGTTACAGATTTATATTAAAAATGTTGGAGTGGGATCATATGTGTATTTTTGTTTTTGTAAAGACTCCTAATTCAATGCTGATTTAGCACATATATCTCATCACAAAAAGTCCTGATGTCATTGGAGGACACAGAATCCTGTACTGATGAACAAATATAGCAAATACGTATGTGTGAGATTACACAAAATATTTCAATATACAGCAAAGAAGGAAAATCAGAAGCTAAATCGATAATAAAGAAAGAAGTTATGAGAATGTGGCAGGAACAATAGAATAGAGGAAACAAGGGAGGGGAACTATGTTTATAAACCCTTAGGTTATAGGGTACGAAGGGGGAAATCATTGCAAGGTTACGGTTAGGGCACACTAGACTAAACAAAACTCTGCATCTACTAGACGAGCATGATACTGGTTTATGTAATAATTGCAATGTACCTGATCAGCAGAGTATTGTTATGATGCGTCATAAATATGATAGCAGTAGTCAAGAGGAAAATTTAGGGCATGGGAGAGATTTTAAAAGAAATATTAAATAAATCGTCAGGCCATAAAATAATTTAATATTTATTTTTAGTTTCTAAGAGCTACCAAGCTGGATAAAATCAGCAGGCAAGGCAAATAACAGGCAAGTAAACATTTTAAAAAAATAAATGTAATATGTTATTCAGTTAAGAGATGATATCAGATGAATTGGAAGTCACACATGCCCCCAATACCTTGAAAAACTTCTTAAAACTGCAGCAATTTGCGCGGGCACATTAACCGAAAAGTCGACAAATGCGCCTGCGCGTTTTGCTGGGGTTTTTTTCCACATAGCAGCAAAATAGACTTAAAATACTCCGTCATTTATGGTCATACAGACTTGAAATATGAACAAATAAACTGTAAAATGTCTTTTTTATGTGTCCACTTACAATTGAAACAAAACATTATGCTTTTGTGTGCTTTCTGCCTCTCCTTCTCCATGAACTTTGAGCAGGTCTCTAAACGTAAGCAAAACTCAGCAAATACACACTGGCAAGAGTAATCTTTATAATAATTTAAGTGTTTACTTTTTAATAATCTAATTCAAAACGAAAGAGAATATTCTGTTTATGTAATCTAAATAAAAAGAGAGACATTAGTCGTTCTCATGGCAACTCATTATCTGTTAATCACCCGCTGAAAGCGCGCGCTATTCAAACGCAAATATCTTTGTTCTAATATGAATCGCGTTTGTATGCGTGAATGAACGGCTCAGATGCTCGTTTACTACAATTACAACATGCTATTTCTACATGAACGTAACGCTATTATAGTTTAGCTTTTCCTTAACTATATTGCAATACTGAGATGATTAAAAATCTGCTGAAATATGTTGTTTAAATAAAATGCAATGTTTTAAACGTATGCTATTACACTGCAAATTACAATGTATACGCCCTATATTAATGTTTCATAAAATATATATATGTTTGAGACGAAAAATGAATTTTTTTAGACAATACTAATGAATCCTTAACTTTGAAATACGTATGATAAAATTTATGCTTTTTACAAAGGAAAAATTACACTTGGAATAGTTAAAATTGTAATTGTTGTTGACTTTCATATTATTGTGTTTCATTAGTCACAAATTTGGGGAGAGGATAAATATTCCAAACCTTTCTGAAAATACAATATGATGATTAACTGCACAATTACTAGAAATGTTTACCTTGGATATTATAAAATTTGCTTGCATAAAAATTTGTTTAACTTTAAACCAATTCTGTAGAATGGCCCATATAGCCTATTTGAACAGGATTTGTTTCCAGGTATGACTGTGGGCTTTTGACTTTCATTTATATTAGGATTATTTTGTTAACTATATGCTAAATAAATTAAAAGCAATATACTGTGTCTGTGTGTGTGTAATATATATATATATATATATATATATATATATATACACACACACACACATTTCTCGTCAGCCGTCTTCTTAGGTGCGTCTTCTTAGCTACAATGAAGTTTTAAGAGCTTTTATCCAGTCATCAATGGCTTATTGATCATTATAGGTGTTATCAATAATTAAGTTGTTGTTGCTAGTTTGAGTCGAGAAATACACATTTCAGCATTATCATCACTAATCTGTGTGTGCATTTTCCTTGAGAACCAAGCAAGTTGACTCATGAAACCATTTGTTTATTATATCGCGATCGCATATCTCAATCACAATATTGACCTCAATAGTTGCAATATGACATTTTCCCCAAATCGTGCAGCCCTTGCCAGAAGTATATAGATATCTTACACTGTCCGCTCAGTACAACAGAGGCAGGAGCTCTGCACTGGGGTTGCTCGAGTTATATGGGCACACAACTTGCTACAAGAGCTATATCCACTATTACGAACAATAAAGTAATATTTGACAAATTTTGTCTTTCAGATTATGAAAATGTTCAAAGGCCAATCTCAAGATACTCTGGGAGGTCTTTCTCAGAGCAAATGGTCACTTCTAAGAGGTTTGTTTAATCGATTCCAGAAAACAACAGTGTCCCATGCCCCCATTTCTTTAATCCACTCTTGGCACTCTCACCCATGCTACAGTTCCTGTAGATTACCACACACATGTCATTTCTAAATGGTGAATTTGTTTCTTCAGGCTCTTTACCAACCGGCTGATGGCAAAATTCAATATTAAGGGGAAGGTGAAGAAGCAGAAACTGCCTCTGGAGACGACTAAAACTTTTGAAAGGTAAAGGCACACCTTTGTGGCTCGCATGGCGGTAAATAATACGGTGATATGATAATGCATTCACTAGAGATATTTCATAAAAACATTAATAACAAGTAAGGCTTTAACGTAACCCGTTAAAAACTCAAAGTGTCAGCTCTATTACAAATAATTTCGATTGGATTGAAAGGGGTGGTTTCGAGAGAACGTGAAAAAACTTGATCGATTGAAAACCGAAACTGAAAGGACGACGTATGACGCGCTGAACGAGCTGTTCTCCTGATGAATAAAGTGTCATATAAATATCCTTTCATTCTATAATTCTCCTTTCACTCAGCATCTGTGAAGTGAAGCAGGACAACGGCCCACCAGTCCTTGTTTCAGATTATCATACAGACGACTGGTTTGGGGCATTTTTAATGCGTGATAAATAGTAGTATTAAATAGTTTTTTTTTCTCTGACACTTGACACTTCTTTTTTTCTTTCACTGTGGAGTATAGTTCAGTTCTATTAATAAGTGAGAATTTTGTACTTATTTCATCTGTTCGTGTTAACTCTCACGCGTTCCTACTCACTCATTACTCATTATTTATTTATTTATTATATATGCCGCATCCTTCTCACCTTTTTTACCCCTGACCTGTTTTTATGCCTGAATGTAGAGCGAGGCGGTTGTTATAGCGAATACAACCCCTTCAGGCAGACTCAAGACCCCTCCGCATCAGCCTGTCGGGGTTATATTCGCTATAACATCCGCCTTGCTTTACATTATCCATTACTTAAATAGCTCTTTTTTATTATCAAACAAGTAACCGCAGTGCAACAGTAGAGACTGCATTTTACAACAACTCTCTTCTGCATTGCAAATATCAAAAATGCATCATAGACAGATGATTTAATATTATCTCGTATAGAAACGGCTGGCAAAGATAGAATTTGCAAGATAACATCTATTTATCATTAATAAATAGTAAGTGCATTCTCTCAGTTTCTCCAGTACTGACAGCAGAACTGATAACGTTGGAGCTGGATACTTCACTGGCTTACCTCTTTCTAAACTCATCTACAAGTAATCTAGTATTTGCTAAAATGGAAGTTATAGTATCCAAAAGCATTACATTTGGGCTCTCAATTCATGATTGCTATCTTAAATATCTTGTCACCCAAGGCCACTGTCTATAGCAGTCTTACACCTTCCTAACATACAGCGACACGAGTTTACAGAACCCATTTTCAGTCATTTGTTTGCTGCCATATACCACACCAGTGTAAGAATTGATAAATTAGGAAATTCCAAACAGTCTGTTTTGGGGGTGACCAGGCCCTGAGAGGACAAAAGGACCTCTCTGGAGAGTAGCATTTGAACTGGCCCTCGTGCACCATCGAGACGAAAGTCTCACCTCCGAGTCATCCTAATCTACATCTCTTTCCCTCTCCCCTCACCCCTCTCTCATGCTCAGATGATCACCTGGTTTCTCCTAAGAAAATGTATAGTTTAATGTGAATGATTATCACAGAGTATTTTCATGTTTGGTATCATTTAAAATGTCACAGTGCGACTGGTACAAATGTCCTATTTCCAGAATAAGTAAAACACAAGGTAATAAGGTTTTTGAAGGTTTATGGATAACTAGCATACAAGGAGGGGTTGGTCTCTAAGCAAATGGTCCCACACCCCCATGAAGATGCGACCACTGCATGCAAATTTCTATTGTTACATGTTTCCAGGTAAAAGGCTTGTCTATTTAAGGAATTGCAGCAGGGAGATCGAGGCCTTTTCTGTACCTCAGATCGGTCCGTGAGGTTGAGAGTGAGAGCTCTCAGCCTCACGTATTTCTTAATGTTGGGTATGCATCTCTTTTCTTTATTCCAGAGAATTTGATGTTTTGTATCGATTATCTTTGAATTGATTATGAAATTGGCATGATACATTTACCTGACATAATAAATTGTTACATTTGATCATTCTAACTGACTTTGATATTATTTTCATTGAAGAGTTAAACGGAATAGTCAAACTTTCACTCATGATTAATGATCCACAGATATCATTAAAACCTTTCATTTATGGAGTCAGATGAATTAACGAGAGAAAACATAACTAAATGTATTGTAAATTTAACCAACCAATATTTTGCACGAGTAAGGACAGAACACGTGATACCTTCCCCGTGTATTGGCGAACCGGCAATTGGGCCAATTTCACGGGCCTTACACCAGTCACCATTGGTCGCTGTAGTATTGCCACTTCAAGGATTAGTTCACCTCAAAATGAAAATTTCCTGATAATTTACTCACCCCAATGCCATCCAAGATATTCATGTGTTTCTTTCTTCAGAGGAAAAGAAATTAAGTTTTTGAGGAAAACATTCCAGGATTTTTCTCCACACAATGGACTTCAACGATAACCAAATTGTTGAAGTCCAAATCAATGCAGTTTCACGCTGGACGTAGGCAGAAGTACCGCCCCGTTGTTTACAAAGTGAACTTGCGAAGACTAATACAAACCATTTTAAATAAACTGACAAAAATCCATAAATATGTCATTCAACATACAATAAATTTGAACAATCCTCCTCCTCCACGCTTGTAAACAATGAGCCGGTATAAAAATATTGTATGTTAACTTGCAATGTTAACAATGTAACTGGTTTTCTTTACATACTTATGGATTTTTTGTTTTTGTTCAACTCTTGCAGCTGCAGTCATGAAATGGGATAAAGAAGCTACAGAGGCTACAATCAAGCATCATGCAGCAGAACATCTTAAACGTGCCGTGGAGGGCATACAGGGGTGGAAATAATGAGCAATTTTACATGAGTACTGTAAGGCATGTGTGTTTATTTCTAGTTTAGGGGACTTTATATCTCTCTCCCCCTTTCCAACCACCCTCCCCCAATCTTGGTCTGGAGTAATTTGTTTTTTGTTCACTTGGCAGTTCAGTGTAACCATTAGAGTTGTTTTATTTATCAGCCTGTTCATAATTTGCTGAAAACCTCATTAAAGATGGAAAAAAAATTGTCATTTCAAACTTTTTTTGCATTTTTTTTTTTAATCAATAATCAGATGTCACTTATTTCCAATTGCAAAAATATAAGGCTACTAAAACGTATTTGCATGTTTTAGACAGGTGCATCAAAGGGATAGGTATTAATTTATTATTTACAATTTTAAAGCAGTAGTTCTGCACACTGCTTTTACTATGACTAGAATGAGTTTTATTGAATACCATGTTGTCATCAACCTTGGAACAAAAGCCTGTTTGATGACCAAAACATGGTTTAATAAAGCTAATAGTAAAGCTAATTTGGTTTGTGCATCTTAAAAACTTTTATGAATGTTCTTTAGACGTCTGTAAGTGACGTTGAAATGACGTCGTGAAAACTTTCATTTACAACATTGTAAAGATGTCACTTGGACATCAAAAATCAACATTTAAAAGAGACGTCTAATGAACGTTCACTATGTACGTTGTTGGATTACATTTTTATTAAATGTTTAATTTAGTTAGTATATAAACTGAGAAAGTGATTACTGAGTTTACAGCAAGATATTCCTGCCCGACCTGGTTTTCCTTTGTTCTCTAAATGAGTCAATTCCTGAGACTCTCACCCTCACCCTTTGCCCTTATGCATTTCCTGCCCAGTAAGCTCAATGTACAGCTGTGCTTTTGTCTCTGTGATCATGTGAAGATATGGGTGATACCGTCAGGCTGATTGGATCATTTGAGTAGTTATGCTGATTCAATTGGACTCAGAGTAGGGTGTGTTCCTACTTCATTTGCATGCTTTGTTCAGAGTCTCCACCTCTATGTAATCCCTCCCCCTTGGAATGTATATAACTACAATGCATACTGTATTAGATTAGATCATGTTGGACGTTTCTACAGCCGCGTACAGAGGAGTTCTCAATAAAGAATAACTTCTGTTGAACGCGATCCCGACTGTCTCACTGGTCTCTGCTTCGAACAAAGAAAACTTTACAACAACGTCAACAGTGAACGCTAAAAAGACGTCTAAAAAAGACGTCATAAAAACTTTCATTCTGGCTCTTCATTGGACGTCTTCTGAACGTTCACTTTTTATGTCAGTTGGACGTCAACATTGAACGTCAAAAAGACGTCTAAAAAAGACGTTGCAAAAACTTTCATTCTGGCTACTCAGTGGACGTCTTCTGAACGTTCGACAAAGACGTTGTAATGGCGTCGTTTGGACGTGTCTGTGCTCAGTGGGTTAAGATTGAGCCACTGTAGTCACTTGGGACTATATTAACGATCTCTTTAATAACTTTTCTGGGCCAGCAAGTTTCAGTCACATAGAAGCCTATGGAGGAGTGATCCAGCTCTCAGATTTAATCAAAAATATCTTAATTTGTGATCTGAAGATGAACGAAGGTCTTACGGGGTTGGAACAACATGAGGGTGAGTAATTACTGACAGAACTTTCATTTTTGGGTGAACTAACCCTTTAAGCAGCTTCCGGGATGGGAGGACATAGCTTGGGTCAAGCTTGTTCACAAAGGCCCTGAATCCCTCATCCTCCACGATGGCGACGGGCTGCAGATCCTCCATGTTTAGAGGAGCCTCATCCAATTCCCTCTGTCTGACTTTTAAAAGAGAAGATAAAACATACTTTCAGACTAATACATTGAAAAAATACAGCTTCAAATAGTGCACAGCTATTAAAAGTAGCCTACTGGCTCATTATTTGGAAACCTTCCTAAACAAAGTTATGTTATGAACGTTTATGCCCAGTGTGCGGAGAAAGATCAAATGTAATGTAGAACTACAACAAATAGGAAAACCAAAATGATGTCTTCACTGGCTGTAGATTGGGTACTCATATGTAGACCTATAAAATGTATATTCACAAAATATTATACATTACTGACAACATATATTATATTATATTATATTATATTCACATTGAAGCTGTTTTTATCAAGATTGGCAGTTGTGATTGGGACGTCAGGTAGTAGGGCTTAGGTTGACACAGGCCTATGGACTTTCTAAACCGTGTCCCAACAGTATAAGAACACCTAGCTCTCCCATTAGAGAAAGAGTAACGTCAATCACCTGTGCCTCACCAACCAGTCAAGCCTTGATGTCACTGAATCGCTGTCAGGTGTCATTTTCCCAGCGTTAACTCCAAAAATAGATCAATCTAAAAAAATAATGTTTATTGGCGAACATGTTGAAGAATGAAGATTAACAGACGAGACAGGCTGTCGTGAATTTATTTCTGTTGCTCATTACAGTGTGAATATTGAGAAGTATAGTACATGACTGCACCTTGTGATATAAAATGAAATAAAATGTATTTATGAATAACGTGGAGGAAAGTCACGTGATCACCTGTGTGTTTTCTTGAGGAACAGCTCCATCTGCTGGTCATTCAAGAGTTCATCGTGACAGTAATATTTTATTATGTTCTATTACATATATCACACACACATATGATTTCAGCTCAGTATAATTAATTAATGTATTCAAGAATTCATAGCGAAAAGCACGACGCGGTCGGTGCTCACTTTATTTATCTGAATCTACAGCTAACGGTTGACAGCTCAACCAATCGAACGCTCTGTTGTGTAGCACGTGACTGATTGCGGAAGTGCGCGCGGAGGGTCGCGCTGTGTTTATCAGAGTGTCGAATGACCCGTAAACAGCAGCAAACCACCATTAACCAGCTAACTTTAACACTTTTACTAGTACAACCGACAAGCAAACATTCATTATGAGCGTTTAACCCACCACAGGTATGTTGTCATTTCAGTGTTTCCTCAGAATAACTTCAGTTTGTCGCGTGACCCTGTCCAACAGTCCCATATTTACATTCAGACTCATATTTCATCTTTCATATCTGATCTGGATAGACATGAATGTTTTATTATATATTACAGATGCAATGTCATGTTCATTTCTAATAAACAGACACCGCAAATTCTAGTTTATGAAGTATAGGCTATGTGATTAAAATGGCATGATATTAGAATAATATTGTCATAAATCTCATATATATTAAGATATTGTTAAGAGCAAACGCAAATCTAAACTGTGTTTTTCACTAATTATTGTTGTTGTTACCTAGAACGTGCTGTCATTCAGTTATTTTATTTCATACTAAAGGAGATTCATAATCATAATTTATTATTGTTATGTTATCTATACTATTTAGTGGAAACGATAGTGAGATTAAATCTAAAACTACTCAAGAACATGGACAGGTTTAGATATTATTTTTATGATTTAACACATTTACCCAGTTTCTCATCACTACAAGCTGATATATTATACAGATATTAAAATACTTATACAACACCAGTCATATCTGTTGATTCAAATAATAATCTGAGTATAGTATTACAGTAATAAACACTTTGCCTTATTGTCATGAAAATAGTGCTTAAATGGCTTGATTTGATATTAGGGTAAAATATGTATGGAAGCTTATTTCTGCCACAGAATTAAAAACAAAAAATGATATGTTGATAATTATCATTATGTATTTTAAAGGTGCAGTGTGTAATGTTTAGCGGCATCTAGTGGTGAGGTTGTGAATTGCACCCAACAGAAGTTACGGTGGCCGACAGGAAGTGATGTAAGTGACCTAAGGTAATAAAAACATAACGGTTCATTATGAAAGGTCTTGAAAACATAGTTATCATGATTATGATGTGCATTTCTGTCAACAGATCCTCCTAAATATTACACAGTGCAGCTTTAAGTGAGTGTAAGCTGATGTGGTTCGCAGGCGTCTGATGTTCTGCCGGGTCGGGCCCGCTGACCGGAGGAGCCGTGAGGATGACCGTGGTGTGGCTGCTGGACTGCCTGTGCCACAGACCGGGGTGTGTCACCGTCGCCCTCTGCTGGTCCCCGCGGACGAACCCCTTCTATAGGCCGCAGCTCAGGAGGTTCTGGTTCTGCCGGGTCGGGCCGTACGCAAACACCTGCGCCTTCAGCACGTCGCCGCGGCAGGAGTCGGCGGATCTGAGGCGTCGCTCGTCTCGTCTGCGCGCCGCTCTGGACTCGGTTCGGAAAGCAGTGAGCGGGAAGCGAGTGGAGATTCTGTCCCGACTCAAAGCGGTGAAAGTGAAATCAACACCCCCTCTTTTATCACAGGCTCCGCCCTCTGCACCCCAGGCTCCACCCTCCACATACAAGGCCCCACCCACTTCATCTCAAGCTCCACCTCCTGCACTTGCTGCTACGCTAACTAAGATTCAAGAACAGAAGGAGCGCGGAGTGACCGAAACAGCCCCGCCCACTGAACCTCAGGCTCCACCCTCCACACACAAGGCCCCACCCACTGCACCTCATGCTCTGCCCTCCACACACAAGGCCCCACCCACTGCACCTCATGCTCCGCCCTCCGAACTTGCTCCTAAAGCAACTATGATCCAAGAACAGGAGCGTGAAGGGATTGGAATATCCCCGCCCACTGCACTTCAAGCCCCGCCCTCCACATACAAGGCCCCATCCACTGCACTTCAAGCCCTGCCTTCCACAGACAAGGCCCCGCCCACTGCACTTCAGGCACCGCACTCCACACTCAAGGCCCCGCCCACTGCACATCAGGCTCCGCCTTCTTGTTTTTTTCCGGCAGCTAAGATTCAAGAACATGAAGCAGTCCTGCCCACTACACCTCAGGCCCCGCCCCCCACTCAAACCACGCCCCTCTTCCACCCGTGGTCTCTCAGCACTCATCTGGGCGAGACCTACAACTATCTGTCCCACCATATCAACTCTTACTTCAGAGGCTACGCTGATCAAGCTGTCGCTCCACCCACGTCCTCTCGCCCCGAAACCCCGCCGTTCTCTCTCGCGAACTACATCACGACATCAGCGCCGAGCGTACAAGCCTTCTTGGGGAACTACATCAGCCCTCTGGTTCCCCGCTTCCGATCGGAGGCCAGAAGAGTGTCGACGGAGGCGGATAAAGCAAAAGAAGCGTCCAAGAGCCGAGACCGGAGCGCTGAGGAGGAGAGAGCCAGACGCCTGCAGATCCAGAGAGACAAGGTGTGTGTGAGAGAACTCTCTTATTCACAAAGGGGACAGGTGAGACAAACACACACACAGGTGAGACAAACAAACACACACAGGTGAGACAAACAAACACACACAGGTGAGACACACACACACAGGTGAGACACACACACACACACACACAGGTGAGGCAAACACACACACACAGGTGAGACAAACACACACAGGTGAGACACACACACACAGGTGAGGCAAACACACACACAGGTGAGACACACACACACAGGTGAGACACACACACACACAGGTGAGACACACACACACACAGGTGAGGCAAACACACACACACACAGGTGAGACAAACACACACAGGTGAGACACACACACACAGGTGAGACACACACACACAGGTGAGGCAAACACACACACAGATGAGACAAACACACACAGGTGAGACACACACACAGGTGAGGCAAACACACACACAGGTGAGACACACACACACACAGGTGAGGCAAACACACACACACAGGTGAGGCAAACACACACACACAGGTGAGACAAACACACACAGGTGAGACACACACACAGGTGAGACACACACACACACACACAGGTGAGACACACACACACACAGGTGAGACACACACACACAGGTGAGACATACACACACACACACACACACACACACAGGTGAGACACACACACACACACACAGGTGAGACACACACACACACAGGTGAGACAAACACACACAGGTGAGACACACACACACAGGTGAGACACACACACACACACACAGGTGAGACAAACACACACACACAGGTGAGGCAAACACACACACAGGTGAGACAAACACACACAGGTGAGACACACACACACACACACAGGTGAGACACACACACACACACAGGTGAGACACACACACACAGATGAGACACACACACACACACACACACAGGTGAGACACACACACACAGGTGAGACACACACACACACACACACAGGTGAGACACACACACACACACACACAGGTGAGACACACACACACACAGGTGAGACACACACACACACAGGTGAGACACACACACACACACAGGTGAGACACACACACACACAGGTGAGACACACACACACACAGGTGAGACACACACACACACACACACACACACACACAGGTGAGACACTTACACACACAGGTGAGACAAATACACACAGGTGAGACACTTACACACACAGGTGAGACACACACACACACAGATGAGACACACACACACACACACACACAGATGAGACACACACACACACACAGGTGAGACACACACAGGTGAAACAAACACACACAGATGAGACACACACACAGGTGAGACACACACACACACACAGGTGAGACACACACACACAAACACAGGTGAGACACACACACACGCACAGGTGAGACACACACACACACACGTGAGACACTCACACACAGGTGAGACACACACACACACACACACACACACACACACAGGTGAGACACACACACACACACACACACAGGTGAGACACACACACACACACACACACAGGTGAGACACACACACACACTCACACACAGGTGAGACACACACACACACACGTGAGACACTCACACACACACACGCACAGGTGAGACACACACACACACACGTGAGACACTCACACACAGGTGAGACACACACACACACACACA
>CM040787.1:31779337-31796837 GCA_022829085.1 Abramis brama
GGTGAGACACACACACGGCAGGTGAGACACACACACACAGGTGAGACACACAAACACACACACACACACACACACAGGTGAGACACACAAACACACACACACAGGTGAGACACACACACGGCAGGTACAGTACACGCCCCTCCCTCTACAGGAACTCCACTGTACTGATGAACATCTGATGTGTGTATAAACATTTAAATTCCACATAAGGCCGGTTTTATATTAAAGGAACATATCATGAACATCTGAGTTTCTCCGTGTGTCAGTGCTATAATCTATAATCGGGTCCAGTGCTTCTACCAACCCAGAAAACGTGAAAAGTGAAACCCAGTAACTTTGTTCTGGTGAGCCTTTCTCTGCAAGCATGTTATAAAATAAGCAGATCAGATTTCGCTCTCCTTCTGACGTATGAAGAGGATCTTATTAGAATATTACCGGCCCTTAATCTGCACGTTTACACACACCAGCCGACATTTGGTTCCACAAGCGACAACAGAGACCAGTTCTAACGCACTGATGAAGATCCAGCAGAGCCTGAAGCTGTTCTGTGGTTGAGCTCAGACGAGCACTGAACACTATTGACCAGAACATGTCACCGCTGTCTTATTGATACTTTGCAGTCACGTGATATCTGGCGGGCAACAAACGCGGTTAGTGCATCCAATCGCACAACAACTATCTGGCATGTCGTGTACACCTCAAAACACCAACTTTTGTTTATTAAAACTGTTAACGTCCTGGCAAGATCCTTGATGACGTTCTTGCCCGCCAGCCAGTACAACTGACGTCACGTGCAAAGTATCAATAAAGACCTCAGGAACTGTGGACACTTGTGGAGAAGTTAAACATGATGATGAGATGATCAGTGTAACTCCACAACAACTACAGAAATGTCTCCACTAACATCCAGAAACTCTTCCTGAGTCTCTCCGTAAGGCTGCACTCGCTACTGGTGATTCTGGGATTCTGGATGAGTGAGATTGGCCTGTTCTGTTATTGCCGGAGTTTCTGAAGCTCGTGTAAAGACTCCGCCCTCTTCTGAACGGAGGCGGAGCTAAAGCTCATTTGCATTTAAAGGGACACACACACAAGATAGGGCGTTTTTGCTCACATCCAAAAATGGGCAAATTTGACAAGCTATAATAAATGATCTGGTGATATGACTTCTGACCCCTCCTCAGAGATTGACCTCTGATCCCTGGTGTGATGTGTTCTGCAGATCGTGGCGCGGGTGAGTGTGGATAACCGGACCCGGGCTCTGGTTCAGGCCCTCCAGCGGGCGTCAGGCGAGCGCCTCTGTGTCCGGCGGGTGGAGGAGCTCAATCTGCATCTGCTGGAGTTCCCAGAGACCCGAGCCGTGGCCGTCAAGGTCAGTCCTCACACACACACACACTCAGAGCAACACCAGCGCAGTGCAGAGACCCGAGCCGTGGCCGTCAAGGTCAGTCCTCACACACACACACACTCAGAGCAACACCAGCGCAGCGCAGGCCATCTCCAGATCTCGTCCGGCATGAGGAGCTGCCGTCCATGCTGTATAACAGTAAACCATGCTTCGGAAATCTGAGTAAAACACTCCTCATTATAAGATAAAAAGTTGAAATTATGACATTATTTTGAAATTAAAAAGTTGAAATTGACACATTATAATTAAAGTCAAAATTAAAGTTCTAAAATTGACATAGTAAGTCATAACTGTGAGATCAAAAAGTTCACACGTCAAATATATGACGTCATCATTTTGACTTTTTGTATCAATGATGAGAAAAAAGTTGAAATTATGACATAAATCATGATTATGAGAAGTTGAAAACTGACATTAAAATTGAAAATGACATACTAACTCAATTATGAGATGAAAAAGAATATAATTATGATGTCATAATTATGATAAATTGAAATTATGACATTGAAAAATGTAAACTTTGACATACTAAGTCATAATTTTTACTTTTTATGTCATAATTATGACGCCAAATTAAAGATACATTTGAAATTATGACATACCAAATCATACTTATGAGTTTTAAAAAAATTTAGACTTTCTTTGTCATAATTGTGACTTTTTATTTCATAATTATAATTTACAAAAGTATTAGATTTTTGTTATGTTGTGGAAATATGCTTGAATAAACGTAAACACTGAGTTACAGTGACACACTGCAGCTGATTAGCATTAGCCCCGCCCACAGACGTTCAGGTGTGTGTGTGTGTGTGTGTGTGGTCCAGGAGCAGGTGGTGCCGGTTCTGCTGCGTCTGGTCCGGGCCGCTGACGGCTCTCTGAAGGCCTCGGTCCGACAGGCTCTGGCTCTGCTGGGCTTCATCCAGCCCGTGAGGAACCGAGGAGTCCGGATCCTGGCCATCGACGGCGGGGGAACCAGGTGACCCGAACGCTCCCGACTGTGTGTGTGTGCTGAGACCATCCACACATGCTGACCTCACTGTGTGTGTGTGTGTGTGTGTGTGTGTGTGTGTGTGTGTGTGTGTGTGTGTGTCAGGGGTCTGCTGGCTCTTCAGACGCTGCGCCGGTTACAGGAGCTGACAGGGAAACCCATTCACCAGCTGTTCGACTACATCTGTGGCGTCAGCACAGGTGTGTGTGTGTGTGTGAGAGTGAGAGAGAGTGAGTGAGTGAATGTGTGAGTGTGAGTGAGTGAGTGAGTGAATGTGTGAGTGTGTGTGAGTGAATGAGTGTGTGTGTGTGAGTGAGTGAGTGAGTGAGTGAGTGTGTGTGTGTGTGTGTGTGTGTGTGTGTGTGAGAGTGAGAGAGAGTGAGTGAGTGAATGTGTGAGTGTGAGTGAGTGAGTGAGTGAATGTGTGAGTGTGTGTGAGTGAATGAGTGTGTGTGTGTGAGTGAGTGAGTGAGTGAGTGAGTGTGTGTGTGTGTGTGTGTGTGTGTGTGTGTGAGAGTGAGAGAGAGTGAGTGAGTGAATGTGTGAGTGTGTGTGAGTGAGTGAGTGAGTGAGTGAGTGAGTGAGTGAATGTGTGAGTGTGTGTGAGTGAATGAGTGTGTGTGTGTGTGTGTGTGTGTGTGTGTGTGTGAGTGAGTGAGTGAGTGAGTGTGTGTGTGTGTGTGAGTGTGTGTGTGTGTGTGAGTGAGTGAGTGAGTGAGTGTACCTACTTAACCATATATTTGGGACGTGTGTGTGTGTGTGTTCAGGTGCGATCCTAGGCTTCATGCTGGGTGTGCTGCAGCTGCCGCTGGAGGAGTGTGAGGAACTCTACCGCACGCTGAGCTCGGACGTCTTCAAGCAGAACGTGATCGTGGGAACCGTGAAGATGAGCTGGAGTCACGCCTTCTACGACAGCCAGATCTGGGAGAACGTCCTCAAGTGAGTCTCAGACATACCTGCAAACTTGTCCCTTTTCGGCGACAATCGCCGTTTTCTTGGTCAATTGGGTCATTTACGTGAATCGCGTAGAACTGGAGAGGGGGGGGGGGGGGGGGGTATTGTTTCTCACAGTAACTGCCATGCAGGCTAGAATTGCGAAACATTATTGGATAATTCTTATAATTTACATTTCTCAGGCCAATCGGAATCTTAGCACTTTTTCTCTTGGCCAATTGGAATCTTAGCACTTGCGTCATAATCTTGAAGCACACACACAGCGTCAACAACAGCTGAGCTCGCCATTGGATGAGACGCCTGGCTACCGTGCGAGTCTAATGGAATTCACGCATGAATTTTCCTGCATTGAACTTGTTTTAGCGCCCGCCAAAGTGAATTTTTGTCCTGCCAAAGTCTTATTTGATCGGTGAGTAATGTAGATGAACGGCTGCGTTTGTGACAGGGCGCATGTTTTAACTAAAAGAACGACCAGAGAGTGAGAGAGAGAGCCGGTCGCGCGCGCGCACTCTCTGTGTAAACGACTTCACCGTCTCCAAACTAGGCGCTGTCTTGCTCTCTCTCCCTCGCACATATTAATCAAAATAAATCGACACGGTGCTAAAAGGTCGGAAGACCAAAGTTTCGTGTGGAGCATTCAGAGATTTCTTTTCCCTGAATTACTGCTGGGTGTGAATTGTGCTAAATAAGTTTCCTTATCTTCTCTAAAAGGCGTTCCGGACATTCAGCTGACATAAAACAACACTTTAATTAAACGAAATAAAACTATACGGTGATGAAATGTTTTCTATATTGACACAAATCTTGGATGTCCATGTCCTGCTGGGATAATCACACAACGCGCACGACACGTCCAATTCGCGAACTAATGACTCCTTTGAACCGATTCATTTTAATGAATGGTTAAAACAACTGATCCTTGAACTCAGGAGACGTCTGAATCGGTGTATAACTAATCAGTAACACTTTACAATAAGGTTCTGTTTATTACATCAATTAAATAAAAAGTACAGTTTGCTAACTCAAGCTTAAACTTTAAAATAAATAAAACCACTTTTTTTTAAAAGCATTTTAAACATTTTTCCACACAGTGCTATCAAGAATCGATAAGAGAATCGTTAAAGAATTGGATCGATAATCAGAATCGTCAGTGGCATTATTATTGATAAAATTTTATCAAATCCCATCCCTATGTGAAGACAGTAAAATTATAATCAAACATTAAAGAGCATACATGTTTTTTAATTGTTTTTTTTTAAGAGTTAAAAGATTAAAACATTTTGCTAACATGAGGTCTTATTGTGTCACTGTCAGTCTTGTTACATCAGTGCAAAACTAGGGTATGCAGATTAATTATTATTATTATTATACATCATTCATCAGCATGCTTTGATTAATCCCATGGCATGTATAAAAAAAAGTTAGTCTGCACCCCCCCATCCCCCCCCCCCCCCCCCCCCCCCACGACACTGTCACCTTTTTTAGTCTGAGGAGTTTGCAGGTATGCTCAGAGAAGGCCTCGTTCACACACTCAGCGAAATGTGACCCAATTCAGATTCTTTGCTCATATGTGACACAGATCCAATGTGTTCTATGACCGTGTGAACAGGACAGAAACGCATGCATTCAGATATTTCCGGATCGGTTTCAGGCCTCCTTCATATGTGGATATAAATCGGATATGTGCCAATGCGGGTTCTCTGAGGCATTAGAGACGTCTCCGCGGTTTAACGACGAGACAAACCCTGACGTGCTCCTGCAAAGAGACGAAACGTGTGTCATCGTCGTAGAGGAGTGAGGACAGGGGCACGGGGAGGGTTCTCACAGGATTGTAAATGTAATGGAAATTTAGTTCATTTACATTTATTCATTTTAAGCATTTAGTAATTTTTTTGTAATAAACAATTTTAGTGGGCTATTTAAAAAGAGTTAGGACTATTTACATGTTCAACTATATTTTTTAAACATACGCACAGAGTGTGACGTCATATTGTGTGTGTGTAGAAGAATTCATCCGCAGCCGCTCAAAGAAGAAAAAGAAAATCGTCCACAGCTGCTCTACTCCTGCGCAAATGAAAGCAGTATCACATAATGACCCATGATACTGGGCTGGATCACATAATGACCCATGATGCTGGGCTGGATCACATAATGACCCATGATGCTGGGCTGGATCACATAATGACCCATGATGCTGGGCTGGATCACATAATGACCCATGATGCTGGGCTGGATCACATAATGACCCATGATGCTGGGCTGGATCACATAATGACCCATGATGCTGGGCTGGAACACATAATGACCCATGATGCTGGGCTGGATCACATAATGACCCATGATGCTGGGCTGGATCACATAATGACCCATGATGCTGGGCTGGATCACATAATGACCCATGATGCTGGGCTGGAACACATAATGACCCATGATGCTGGGCTGGATCACATAATGACCCATGATGCTGGGCTGGATCACATAATGACCCATGATGCTGGGCTGGAACACATAATGACCCATGATGCTGGGCTGGATCACATAATGACCCATGATACTGGGCTGGATCACATAATGACCCATGATACTGGGCTGGATCACATAATGACCCATGATACTGGGCTGGAACACATAATGACCCATGATACTGGGCTGGATCACATAACCCCTCATTTACACTGCAAACGTCTGCGGTGCATTACGTCTGTGACAAGGTTTTATTCCGTCCTCCACGCGGTGCCAACTCACACCAGGAGCATTTCAGAAGCGGAGCGACTGGATGCGCGAGACCACGTGATTTGCCTGTCAGACGTGGTTTTTCTTGATTTTTGGGTTTCTACCAAGGATATTGGTGTGTAATACGTTTGGGAGTTTGCACAGGGTGTTTATTTTGAATTTGACAATGTTTTTTTTTACTTTTATTTTGTATTTCCGGTGCGACTTGGACGCGCGTCCGTCAAAAATAGACTAGACGCCTATATTTAGCGAAGCAGCGCGGAGAGCCGCTTCTGGGAAGCTTCTGAAAGGCGCCGCGTCGCGGCTGGTGTAAACACAAGCATTGACTAGAATGGGCGCGATCAGCTCCGGTAGCCGTGTCGCAGCCGTAATGCGCCGCAGACGTGTGCGGTGTAAATGAGGGGTAATGTCAAATATGTGATGTGCAGTCAAGTTCGGGGGTGTGTGTGTGTGTGTGTGTGCTGTTTAAACGAGTGTTCTCACCGATACGCTTGTGAGTTTTAACGAGTTTTATAGACATTGTTTCTTATTCAAAAGTGGTGTTTGGCAACTTCGCTTATATCGCAGAGCATGAAGCATATTTGGTGTTCGTCCGTCTGTGCAAGAGAAGTTAACCCTTTAAACGTGTGATATGTTTCAGAGAGTAGCCTATGGCAAGTGTAGACACATGAGTCGGTTATGGGTCACAGTTGAAAGAACGTGTAAACAGACAGTCAAAGAAATCGGATATAGGCATCAAATCAGAGTTGGGCCTCAAGACCTGCAGTGTGAACGAGGCCTGATAATGCCCCAGTGTGAGTGTGTTGCTCAGGGTTCTGCCTCTGCACAGGGAGAAGATCGGCTCGGACCTGCTCATCCACACCGCCAGGAACCCCGACTGCCCCAAGGTACGGCTCAGGATCCTGCAGCTCTGATCCTGTGTGTGTGTGTGTGTGTGTGTGTGTGAGTGAGTCTCGGTGCAGAGCTGCGGCGCAGGAAAATAACAATAAACCATGCAAAAGACAAAATTAAAATTTGAAACTATGACAAACTAAATCAAAATGATGACATCCTAAGTCATAATTATGAGATCAAAAATGTTTGAAATTATGCGTCAATTATGACATACTAAGTCAAAATTATGAATTTAAAAAGTTACAATTATGACTTTTTTTTATATTTTGAATTATGACTTTTTTCAAAATTATAATATTATAATGTTTACTTTTTATCAATTATGACATAAGAAGTCGAAATTATGACATACTAAATCTTAATTTAGTAACTTATGACATGAAAAAAATTCATTTTGACTAAGTCATAATTATGAGATGGACATTTTTTATTTATGATGATATAAAAAGTAGAAATTAAAGAATTTTGACAAAGAGTCTGAGGGAAAGTGTAGAGAATAGCAGTGAAGGCGTGTGCGTGTGTGTGTGTGTGTGTGTGAGAGTGTGAGATCAGCAGTTTGATGCTCCTCCACCAGGTGGCAGCTGTGAGTACAGTAGTGAACCACAGTCCCCCAGTGAAGAGTGTGTGTGTGTGTGTGTGTGTGTGTGTGTGTGTGTGTGTGTGTGTGTGATCAGGTGGCAGCTGTGAGTACAGTAGTGAACCACGGTCCCCCAGTGAAGAGTGTGTGTGTGTGTGTGTGTGTGTGTGATCAGGTGGCAGCTGTGAGTACAGTAGTGAACCACGGTCCCCCGGTGAAGGCCTATGTCTTCAGGAACTACACGCTGCCGGTCGGGGTGCGCTCTCATTACCGCGGCGGCTGCCGGCACAGGCTCTGGGAGGCGATCCGGGCGTCTTCTGCTGCTCCGGGATACTTCCAGGAGTTCGCTCTGGGACAAGACCTGCACCAGGTGAGACACTTCACTCACATCCCAGTAACTTCCTCTGGCAGCTTCTCTTCTCTGATGACGAGGGCGGGGCTTAACCTGTCACTCACATGAGATCAGCCAATAGCAAACCACAACCATCCAATCAATTCCCCACGGACACAATCAAGCCCCGCCCACATTTGCTCTTGTTCCAGAAGCGTTTCACTCGGATATACAGCACTATATAGACTAGTGTGTGTGTGTGTGTGTATATTGAATATGTAAAAACCATGTTTTCCTCCTCTGATCACATGACTGCTGTGACTCCTTCAGTCTCTTCTCGTGTCAGAGGGAATTATGGGTAAGCAGGCGTCGAGTGAGTGTGTGTGTGTGACACAGACTGCAACACAACAGCTCTTGTGTTCATTCAGTGCTTCATTCTCACGGTTTCCTGTGAATCAGTCTCAGATGAGTCAGTGTGTGTGTGTGTGTGTGTGTTTGCTGAAGCATCAGTTTCCCTAAAAACCCGTTTAGTGTCTAATTGCATCTTTAGTTCTGCAGTGCATGAGTGAGTCTTCTGTCCTCGTGTGTGTGATCCTCAGATGAGCGTTTGAGATCCTCACATCTGTGAGTTTGAGCCGCGTCTTTACGAGGAGCAATTAAAGAAGTAACTGGCGATTAACCACATCGCTTGAAGAGCCGCAGATGTGTGTGAGAAATGAACAAACCCACAGTGAATAAAACATGATGGGCCCTACTTTAACGATCTAAACCGCAAGTATCAAACGCGAAACGCAAGTAACTTTGTGTGCGGATCTCGGCGCTGTTGCTATTATTCCGGCGGGATAAATGACTCTTGCGCCCGACGCAAATCTAAAATGTGTTGGTCTGAAGTCGCTTCATTACTCATAGGTGTGGTTTGGGCGTAACGTGAAATAAACCAATCAGAGCATCATCTCACATTCCCTTTAAGAGCAGGCGCGCTTGTTCCATGGCGGATTGCTATTATAACGGCGGATTTGCCAGGAGCGGTTCACAGCCGAGGAGACCGACGTTCTCGTCAGGGCCGTAAAACACAGAGAAGTGACATTGGGGATGGAGAAACACACCCAGATCAGCTTCGGTTAAACAGGCGTATGATAATTTGGGTAAATGTGTAAGCTAGATTTATGCCTATTTTTCACATCTTCATGGACACAACAATGATTTCCCTCGTGTGGAATATTTTTCCTGGTAATTATGTAGCCTAAGAACTGCTGCGTCTGTGTAGATGAGAGAAGCAAAGTGTGTGTGTGTTGTGCACACGCTACATTATGGCCAAGCATGCGCCCTTAAAATAGCCTCTGAATAACACACTGACTTTAGACAAGGTTTCTCCTGGCCTGTGGAGGAATTGTTTTCTAAACCTGCAGAATAGCACCAGGGAACGTTTGCACCGGAACACGCCTCCTCTTTCCCTGAACCGCCCAGGGAGCGCAAGTTCATTCCCTAATTTACCGACGTGCGTCTGTGGAGGGAAAAGTGCAAAATAGGAATGATAACTCTAACCCTAACCCACTGTCCAGAGTCTATTGCGCTGGGTGCGAGATAGGGCCCGATGTGTGTTTCTGTCTCGTTTTCCAGCACAAATATCTAAACATTCTCAAAGCTGCAGTTCTTCATCTCTGTTCGAAATCTGCAATTGGATTCACCGCGGAAATCCACCAGTACCACTGGAATTAAAAACATTATTACAAGCTTACCGCTGTGAATCGAGCTCCGGCCAGCAGAGAGTTCTGGGTATGTTCTTGCTCAAACATTTATTTTGGATCATTTTGAACCCCAAAAAGTGACGGACTGCAGCTTTAGATCAAGAGACGGTTCCTTGAGGAGAACCATGACTGAGGATATTAGGCCTGTTCTCTGAACACATGCATCATCATGAAGAGAGTTTGTGGTTGACAGAGTGTCAGTGTGACTCGGCGGGTCAGGAGAGGTCATTACGCCTCATTATCCAATTACTCCTCCATGACCTCTGACCTCTGCAGTCACAGGCTTCACAGGAGCTGCGAGTTGTGCTGATGAAGAATGTGAGAGAAAGAGAAGAGAGACTGAATTGAGACATTATTCTGTAAGCAAGTCTTCATATCAGTCGTTCTGCTTCTTCTCCAGTAAATGTGTCCTGATATAGGAATGTTTAGATGTTAGTGCTGGGAAACGAGACACAAACAAAGAAGAGCATCATGTTTTCAGTGTGTGTCTGATATAAACACACAGATGCTGAAATCCACCCTGTTTGCTGAACCCTGACACACACACACTCACACACACACACACACACACACACACACACACACACACACTCTTAATGAATAAAGAATGATCTGTCCTTGGTCAGAGAAACTGAGATCAGTCGCTCGGACCTCTAACGAGAACGGCTACTCTTTATCTTGATGAATGAAATCACAGTCAGATGTTTCGAGGAAGTTCATGTTGAGATTAAATGAAGTCAAATGTGTTTTATTTATCAGAATGGCCCTCAATATCTCTCGAACTCTTTGACCTTTGACCCTGCCGTGTTTGGCTGCTTGATGTTGCTGTTTAAGAGAGAGTGACATTAGCAGGCCTCGTGACCTTTGACCTGCCGAACACTTTGACTTTTACTCTGATGATCGCTGTGAACCTCAGAAGTGTTGTATGAATATAAATATAGAGACAGAGCGATGGGATATAAAACAAGAAAACGGACATCAAACACTCAAACTCAGTACATTTTTTCAGGATTGGATTGGATTGTGAATGTTGCGCTGTGATATCATTGGCTAATATTCATTTCCCCGCCCACACGGTCTTGATTACATCAGCAGAAAACAACAGTCGTTTGAAGGAGTCACGAGTTTCTGCTGTGATTTAGGAAGATCTAGGATGATCGTTTATGAAGAGGATATGATGTGATTTGTAATTACTGTGATTGACAGCTGTCTAACTGATGATGTCACACTGAACTGAGTACTGTGACTCAGAGCAGGGCATTGTGGGTAAAAAGGATTGCTGCGATCTGCACTTTCAGTGTAAAGAGTTAAAATACTGCAGTTATTACAGTCAAAAGTACAGAATATGTGCAGAGTAATAAATACAGAAATATGTTTAATATTTTCCATGTTTTATTTAATTCCTGTTTAAAATTTTCTTGATTCCTTAATTGAATTTTAATAATCAAAAAGCATGTCTAATGAATAGGAGTTAAGCATTTGATTATTTATTAAAAAAATTACAATAATCTTTCAGAATAAGCCTTTCGGAAATCCTGTTTTGTCTGTTTTAATTTTTCTGGATTTAATTAAAATGTATTATCAAAAAAAACGGTGGTAATCAAACAAAGTCATAAAAAGTCACAAACAAAGTGCTGCACAACAGAGGTTTACTGTTAAAATGAATATTCTTTAAAATACAAAGTTTGAATCATTGTTAATCCTGTAAAGCCTGACATGTGAAGTAATAGTAAATTGTAGTTGTAATGTAAATCAATGAGATATTTAGAACTCTATAGCAGATACTAACATAAAATGCGTATAAATATCAATATCTGCCAATAATGTCTTCGTTAGATTATATTTAAGTGCTTAGTTTATTATCAAAGCTCTGTAGTTTTAAAATGCAATGCAATATAATTATTGAGAGATGAACAAATAATCCTTCCTGATCATTTTTAATACTCGTGATTTCTATGATAATGTATGATATCATAATGTCATTGATGTATGATAATCAAGTAAACCTGCTTCAGTTCAGCTGAAATATTACTAACAATATTAAAGTAGTTATTATGTTTACTTGATAAAATCAGTGCAGATTTGACAGCAGAAAGACACGTGAAGCTCGAGCTGAAGTTTGTACAATTATACTGAAAGACTTTTACTTGATAAAGTCTAAACGATCAGTCAGACTCAGAAGGACTGGAGGAGACTGACAGGTTTATCAGATCATGTTGATCTTTTAGAGGCCTCAGAAAGCCTAATATGATACAGTATCTTTATAGGGTTAATGGTAACACTTGGTGACAGTGTTGTGTGTCTGCAGGACGGTGGGATGCTGGTCAACAACCCCACGGCTCTGGCCATCCACGAGTGTCAGTGTCTGTGGCCGGACGTCCCGCTGCAGTGTGTGGTGTCTCTGGGAACCGGTCGGTTCGAGAGCGCCGGCAGCAACAGCGTGTCCTTCACCAGCCTGAAGACCAAGCTCAGCAACGTCATCAGCAGCGCCACCAACACCGAAGGTTACTCCACTGTTACTCATACACTAATCTGACCCATAACTACACACACACCGAGGGTTACTCCACTGTTACTCATCCACTAATCTGACCCATAACTACAACACTGAGGGTTACTCCACTGTTACTCGTCCACTAATCTGACCCATAACTACAACACTGAGGGTAACTCCACTGTTACTCATCCACTAATCTGACCCATAACTACACCAACACTGAAGGTTACTCCACTGTTACACTAATCTGACCCATAACTACACCAACACTGAAGGTTACTCCACTGTTACTCGTCCACTAATCTGACCCATAACTACACCAACACTGAGGGTTACTCCACTGTTACTCATCTACTAATCTGACCCATAACTACACCAACACCGAGGGTTACTCCACAGTTACTCATACACTAATCTGACCCATAACTACACACACACCGAGGGTTACTCCACTGTTACTCATCCACTAATCTGACCCATAACTACAACACTGAGGGTTACTCCACTGTTACTCATCCACTAATCTGACCCATAACTACACCAACACTGAAGGTTACTCCACTGTTACTCGTCCACTAATCTGACCCATAACTACAACACTGAGGGTAACTCCACTGTTACTCATCCACTAATCTGACCCATAACTACACCAACACTGAAGGTTACTCCACTGTTACTCATCCACTAATCTGACCCATAACTACACCAACACTGAAGGTTACTCCACTGTTACTCGTCCACTAATCTGACCCATAACTACACCAACACTGAAGGTTACTCCACTGTTACTCGTCCACTAATCTGACCCATAACTAGACACACACTGAGGGTTACTCCACTGTTACTCGTCCACTAATCTGACCCATAACTACACCAACACTGAAGGTTACTCCACTGTTACTCGTCCACTAATCTGACCCATAACTAGACACACACTGAAGGTTACTCCACTGTTACTCGTCCACTAATCTGACCCATAACTACACCAACACTGAAGGTTACTCCACTGTTACTCGTCCACTAATCTGACCCATAACTACACCAACACTGAAGGTTACTCCACTGTTACTCGTCCACTAATCTGACCCATAACTACACCAACACTGAGGGTTACTCCACTGTTACTCATCCACTAATCTGACCCATAACTACACCAACACTGAAGGTTACTCCACTGTTACTCGTCCACTAATCTGACCCATAACTACACCAACACTGAAGGTTACTCCACTGTTACTCGTCCACTAATCTGACCCATAACTACACCAACACTGAAGGTTACTCCACTGTTACTCGTCCACTAATCTGACCCATAACTACACACACCAAGGGTTACTCCACTGTTACTCGTCCACTAATCTGACCCATAACTACAACACTGAGGGTTACTCCACTGTTACTCATCCACTAATCTGACCCATAACTACACCAACACCGAGGGTTACTCCACAGTTACTCATCCACTAATCTGACCCATAACTACACACACACTGAGGGTTACTCCACTGTTACTCATCCACTAATCTGACCCATAACTACACCAACACCGAGGGTTACTCCACAGTTACTCATCCACTAATCTGACCCATAACTACACCAACACTGAGGGTTACTCCACTGTTACTCATCTACTAATCTGACCCATAACTACACCAACACCGAGGGTTACTCCACTGTTACTCATCCACTAATCTGACCCATAACTACACCAACACTGAGGGTTACTCCATTGTTACTCATCCACTAATCTGACCCATAACTACAACACCAAGGGTTACTCCACTGTTACTCATCCACTAATCTGACCCATAACTACACCAACACCGAGGGTTACTCCACTGTTACTCATCCACTAATCTGACCCATAACTACACACACACCGAGGGTTACTCCACTGTTACTCATCCACTAATCTGACCCATAACTACACCAACACCGAGGGTTACTCCACTGTTACTCATCCACTAATCTGACCCATAACTACACCAACACCGAGGGTTACTCCACTGTTACTCATCCACTAATCTGACCCATAACTACACCAACACCGAGGGTTACTCCACTGTTACTCATCTACTAATCTGACCCATAACTACACCAACACTGAGGGTTACTCCACTGTTACTCATCTACTAATCTGACCCATAACTATATCGAGTCCATCCTTTAGTTTAAACTAATAATCGGTTGTTTTACTGGCGTTTTCTCAGTTTCTCCTATTAAATCCAGTCACTCAGTCCGGCTGAGGGAGTGTGTTCCTGCGGGAAGGTGACGACAATGCATAACCTCTATAGGTTGTCACATGACATGTCAGATGATTGACAGCTGTCACTCTGATGCACATAACCCATAGCTCTCTCTGCTGAGTCTCGCAGTACTGTAGTGTTCATACAGCAGCGCTCGAGATTAAACACGATCACACAGGTTATTAATAATCCCAGATTAACTCCCTTCCTCCCAGTGCATCCGATCACACATGCGCATATAATAACTCATGCTCTGTTCATCTATTTTATCTGATGAGACGTGCAGAAACTTTGATGGAAACACTTTTAAATATAATATTTATATAATAGTTTTCTTTTAAAATTTGCACACATGCATAAAATCTTAAAATGCATGCACTTAATTGAGACAATTATTGTATCTAATATGAAAAGTCATTTATCATGTGGGAAAAAATTGTTTTATTACTGATATACGATCCAGCAGATTCCCATGAAATTATGATTTTGTTCTCTTGAACACAAGATGGAAATGGTGCTTTATTCACTAAATGTTTAATGCAATATTGCAATTTATCACGGCACATGTAAAGAGCAGCATAAAGCACAGTGTGGATGTGCTATTAACAACACTGGAGTGAACCGAATCAGATTCATCCTTTAGTGAATATCTCTCTCTCTCTCTCTCTGTCTCTCTCTCTCTGTCTCTCTGTCTCTCTCTCTCTCTCTCTCTCTCTCTCTCTCTCCCTCTCTCAGAAGTGCACACTATGCTGGACGCTCTGCTCCCGCCGAACACGTACTTCCGCCTGAACCCGTTCCTGAGCGAGGACGTGTCTCTGGACGAGAGCCGGAGCGAGAAGCTGTCTCAGATGCAGAGCGAGGCGCAGGAGTATCTGGAGAGGAACCAGGAGAAGCTGAGGCGAGCCGTGAGCGAGCTGACCCGAGAGAAGACACCCGTGCAGAGGCTGAGGGAACGACTGAGGCTCACAGCGCTCCTGTACGGGCTATAGGACACACACACACACACACCAGAGACACACTCTCACACACACACACACACACACACACACATTACTGATGGGAAGGGGAATCTGATGAAGGGAAGGGAAACCATGATGATTTTACTGAAACACACCGCATTAAATTTACATGCAAAATGCCAAAAAGATTGATACTGTGCAGAAGAAAATAATAAGTCGTCAGCTTTATTTCTACAGGCTTCATACAGTACAGATCGTTTCACAGCAGCTTCACAGAGATAAACTGGAGAATAACAGAAGCGATGATGAAAACTCCATCAAATATGAGACTAATTCAGCTGTGAAGCAGCTCTACAGAACACAATAGAGTCACAATTCAGTTCAGTTCAATTCAGTGTTGATTCAGTTCAGTTCAGTGTTGATTCAGTGTTGATTCAGTTCAGTGTTGATTCAGTTCAGTGTTGATTCAGTTCAGTGTTGATTCAGTGTTGATTCAGTTCAGTTCAGTGTTGATTCAGTTCAGTGTTGATTCAGAACTGTTTAATACATTTAAAAGACACTTAATATTCAGTATTATTGATTTGATGGAACTGACACTATCAGTGTAAATCAGATGAGCTGAATAATGACAGTTTCATATTTGATGCACAGTGGAAATAAAGCTGACTTGAGTTGTGTAACGAGAGTTTGAGTCCAGATCTGATCTAACACTGATGATGATTAAACTCGGGCCGCTAGAATCATCACGAAGACTTTAATGATGACAGATCAACTCTAACGCACTTTAACCATTCATACAGCGCTTATTTATTTCTACAGGCAGCTCATATCTGCACACACACACACACACACAGATCGAACACTACAGACTGACAATCAGAAGCACTTGAAGAATTTAAAGCTGACCTCTGACCTCTGTTATTGATCTCCTTTCTGGAATTGTGTGCACTTTGAAACACTGTTGTTCTGATTCTCTCCACTTGTTTTCATTTGTTTCTTGAGTATGTCGAGGCTTCTGGTTTCATTCACTTCCAGTTATTTAAGCTGAGCTAAACCAGTGTGTTCTGCTTGATCCTGCAAACTGTTAAATTATTTAAGTTATTATCAGTCATAAACGCACTGGTTCACGGCACATATAGTTCTATGATTTACTGCACTGTCGTTCTTCACACACATTCACAGAAGGAGCGTCTGAAGCTCATATTTCATGTGTGTGTGTGTGTGTGTTTCTCCTGAGTTACGCTCGCTCGTTGTTGAGTTCCTGGAGAAACACACTGAATCTGTGTGTGTGAGTGATGTCAGTGAAGGAGGAATCAGTGAAGCTGAGACTGATGAAGAGCTGCTGTGATTCACTTCTGATCCTGATACTGCAGTGTAATAAACCATGATCTTTCATCAGTCTCGTGTTTATTTGTCTAATGAACTACATTACTGTGTGTGTGTGTGTGTGTGTGTGTGTGTGTGTGTGTGTGTGTGTCGTCTGCTCGAACATCCTCCTCTTCATGCGCTGGAGTTCCTCAGGATCTGTGACTGGTGTTCGCTGATGAAGATCATGAGTGTCAGTGTGAGTGAGCAGAGCTTTTGTCATTTACTAGTTTTTTTTAAATATCTTAATAGTTTTTTATTAATTTTTTAATAAAAGTTAAGTTTAAATTAAGTTATTTACTTTAGTACATTAGTTATTACATGAAAATGAGAAATGTGGCAACTAGCTGAAATAGTTTTTTTATGTTTTATTTTAGTTTTCTTCAGGAAATACACTCACCTAAAGGATTATTAGGAACACCTGTTCAATTTCTCATTAATGCAATTATCTAATCAACCAATCACATGACAGTTGCTTCAATGCATTTAGGGGTGTGGTCCTGGTCAAGACAATCTCCTGAACTCCAAACTGAATGTCAGAATGGGAAAGAAAGGTGATTTAAGCAATTTTGAGCGTGGCATGGTTGTTGGTGCCAGACGGGCCGGTCTGAGTATTTCACAATCTGCTCAGTTACTGGGATTTTCACGCACAACCATTTCTAGGGTTTACAAAGAATGGTGTGAAAAGGGAAAAACATCCAGTATGCGGCAGTCCTGTGGGCGAAAATGCCTTGTTGATGCTAGAGGTCAGAGGAGAATGGGCCGACTGATTCAAGCTGATAGAAGAGCAACTTTGACTGAAA
>CM040787.1:31801837-31806837 GCA_022829085.1 Abramis brama
TGTATGTCTATATATACACACACACACAGGCTTATATCTAAGTTTTTTTAACAAGGCCATTTCCAAATGGGGTCATGTTTAGCTAACTTTTGGGGATCCCCACACACACACACACACACACACACTCACACACAGACAGACACACACACAGCATTCCATTACTGGGTCACATCCCCCAATTAATACAATGCTAATGAGTGTGCCGGGTCATTGTCTGCCGCGTCGGAGCTTTTCAATAGCAGCTCAACCGTCACGGAGAGAGACTCAGTCTCACTGAGGGTGTGTGGGACAGTGTTAGGGACAGTGTGTGGGACAGTGTTAGGGACAGTGTGTGGGACAGTGTGTGGGACAGTGTTTGGGACAGTGTGTGGGACAGTGTTTGGGACAGTGTTTGGGACAGTGTGTGGGACAGTGTGTGGGACAGTGTGTGGGACAGTGTTAGGGACAGCGTTTGGGACAGCGTTAGGGACAGCGTTTGGGACAGTGTTTGGGACAGTGTGTGGGACAGCGTTTGGGACAGTGTTTGGGACAGTGTTTGGGACAGTGTTTGGGACAGTGTGTGGGACAGTGTTTGGGACAGCGTTTGGGACAGCGTGTGGGACAGCGTGTGGGACAGTGTGTGGGACAGTGTGTGGGACAGTGTTAGGGACAGCGTTTGGGACAGCGTTAGGGACAGTGTTTGGGACAGCGTTTGGGACAGTGTTTGGGACTGCGTTTGGGACAGCGTGTGGGACAGCGTGTGGGACAGTGTTTGGGACAGTGTGTGGGACAGTGTGTGGGACAGTGTTAGGGACAGCGTTTGGGACAGTGTTTGGGACTGCGTTTGGGACAGCGTGTGGGACAGCGTGTGGGACAGTGTTTGGGACAGCGTGTGGGACAGTGTTTGGGACAGCGTGTGGGACAGCGTTAGGGACAGCGTTAGGGACAGTGTTAGGGACAGTGTTTGAGCGTGCGGGACAGCGTTTGGGACAGCGTGTGGGACAGCGTGTGGGACAGCGTGTGGGACAGCGTTAGGGACAGTGTTTGGGACAGTGTTAGGGACAGTGTTTGAGCGTGCGGGACAGCGTTTGGGACAGCGTGTGGGACAGCGTGTGGGACAGCGTGTGGGACAGTGTTAGGGACAGTGTTTGGGACAGCGTTTGGGACAGTGTTTGGGACTGCGTTTGGGACAGCGTGTGGGACAGCGTTAGGGACAGCGTTAGGGACAGCGTTAGGGACAGTGTTAGGGACAGTGTTTGAGCGTGCGGGACAGCGTTTGGGACAGCGTGTGGGACAGCGTGTGGGACAGCGTGTGGGACAGTGTTTGGGACAGTGTGTGGGACAGTGTTTGGGACAGTGTTTGGGACAGTGTGTGGGACAGTGTTTGGGACAGTGTTTGGGACAGTGTGTGGGACAGCGTTTGGGACTGTGTGTGGGACAGTGTGTGGGACAGTGTTTGGGACAGTGTGTGGGACAGCGTTTGGGACTGTGTGTGGGACAGTGTGTGGGACAGCGTTTGGGACAGTGTGTGGGACAGTGTTTGGGACAGTGTTTGGGACTGTGTTTGGGACAGTGTGTGGGACAGTGTTTGGGACAGTGTGTGGGACAGTGTTTGGGACAGTGTGTGGGACAGTGTTAGGGACAGTGTTTGGGACAGTGTTTGGGACAGTGTTTGGGACTGTGTGTGGGACAGTGTGTGGGACAGTGTGTGGGACAGTGTGTGGGACAGTGTTTGGGACAGTGTGTGGGACAGTGTTAGGGACAGTGTTTGGGACAGTGTTTGGGACAGCGTTTGGGACTGTGTTTGGGACAGTGTTTGGGACTGTGTTTGGGACAGTGTGTGGGACAGTGTTTGGGACAGTGTGTGGGACAGTGTTTGGGACAGTGTTTGGGACAGTGTGTGGGACAGCGTTTGGGACTGTGTGTGGGACAGTGTGTGGGACAGCGTTTGGGACAGTGTGTGGGACAGTGTTTGGGACAGTGTTTGGGACTGTGTTTGGGACAGTGTGTGGGACAGTGTGTGGGACAGTGTTTGGGACAGTGTGTGGGACAGTGTTAGGGACAGTGTTTGGGACAGTGTTTGGGACAGCGTTTGGGACTGTGTTTGGGACAGTGTTTGGGACTGTGTTTGGGACAGTGTGTGGGACAGTGTTTGGGACAGTGTGTGGGACAGTGTGTGGGACAGTGTTTGGGACAGTGTTTGGGACTGTGTTTGGGACAGTGTGTGGGACAGTGTTTGGGACAGTGTGTGGGACAGTGTTTGGGACAGTGTGTGGGACAGTGTGGGACTGGAGAGTGTTGGCAGAGCCGATGTGTTTCACTATGAGCTCATTTCAGCTTCCCAGCGATCCATAACCGGCAGATGGGCCGCATTACACAAGGCCACAGACACGTGTGTGTGTGTGTGTGTGTGTGTGTGTGTGTGTGTGTGTGACGGACGGCAGCGTATGATGCTCATGGGAAAGAAGCGTGTCGTGGGACGTGAATGCCACCGTGGGCTGCTGAGGCATGCTGGGTATTCTGCATGAAGATGACAATAACACACACACACACACACACACAGGGGCCTGTGGAGTTGTGATGTCATTCCTCTGAAGAATCATGTGTCATATTAATATAATCCTCGTCTCTGAGAGTCAGGAGCTGATCTGTGTTCGTCTGCCCTACTTTCCTCACTCCTTCTTCCTCTCCTGGACGGTGTGAGTGTTAGAGTCTAAAAATACCGGCACAGATTTGAGATGATATGAAACTGAGCTGTCAGTGTAGAGCTGAGCCACACACACACACACACACACACACACACACACACACACACACAGATATTATATAATAATGATGGCATTCACCAGAGCTCAAACTCTCATCGGATTCCTACAGTAAATATGATCATTTAAAGATTGTGTTTATAAATGAAGAGCTGATCCAGCCGTGTGTGTGTGTGTGTGTGTGTGTGTGTGTGTGTGTGTGTGTGTTCATATTCTCTGGATGATCCTGATTAATGCTTGATGATGTTCACTTTATTATTCCTGTTTTACATCATTTCTGCTTCAAAGTGTCTGGTTCTGATTTGCATGTAATTATAATATTTCTTTGGGGCATCTTTAATAGTATGATGGCACATTAATATTTAAGAATGAGTTTTGGTTGCTATGAGAGCACTTCGGTCCTCCTGATTGGTCGGTGTCTGTTAGATCAGGTGATGTATTTCCTGTTTATGTTATGAGAATAATCTACACACAGCCGGTCTGTGTTGGCATTATAACTTATCACACAGATATTTAATGAACAATCAGTAAATGGTCATAGGGATGCACTGAGATGAAAAAATTGTCCCATACCGATGATTCGTTATATTTGAAAGCTGATAACCGATATATTGGCCGATAAATCTAAATCCACATTTTTATATAATTTTTTAGAGCCTGATTACAAAAAAAGTCTCACCATTAAAAGCCACGTCTCAAGCACACAATTATAATAATGTTCTCATTATGACTTTATGTGGCCCATATGACACACTTGTGATGCTCATGTTGCATTTTACTGTATTTTTCTTTTTTGAAGTGATTCCAATCATACTTTAAGCAGTTCAAAACCCTCATGTTGAACAGTGCGCATCTGAAGCGTCTCAGCTGGAGGAAATAATACAGTATTTATCAGCTTTAATACATCGGATAAATTTTCTTATCGGCCGAAAAAGTTATGGTGGCAGATATGGTGATGTGTGTGTGTGTGTGTGTGTGTATGTGTGTGTATGAGTGTGTGGGGGATCTCTGAGGAGGGGGACGTACCAGACAAAGACGGTCTGTTTGGTGTGTGTGTGTGTGTGTGTGTGTTGGTGGGGTCGTTGTTCTCGTCTTTATCTTCAGTAAGAGAGTGTGAGGCTCCTTAAGTTCAGCCAGAAACGGAGCTCTGGAATGTTCTGTTCAGGGCTTCCCATCATGCACCACTGGACTCTGCGTGACCTCTGTGTGACCTCTGTGACAGATGATTTAGGAGAAATGACCAGCGTCTGATGATGATGTCTGTCCATCACCTCAGAAATGAGTAAACATTTACAGTGATTCATGTCAAGAAGAAAAATTAAAGCATTAATTTATTTTAAAGTATTTATATTTTTCCCAATTTTTTGTTTTTATTACTGTCAATTTATCTATTTATTTATTTTTAATATGTTTATTTAAACATATTTTATTTATAACTGTAAATATTTGTTTATTTTGTTATTTACATTTATTTAAATTTAATCTATTTTTGACAATGTTTTTGGAACTGAGTTTGAAAACGTCTCGGGTTACTTGCGTAACCCATGTTCTCTTTCATAGGTTCACTCGACGCTGCGTAGCGATGACGCGATGGGAACACCCTTAGGGCGGGGCTGTTTGTCTGAACCCGTATAGAATCATGCCAATTCATTGGCTGATGGCGCGGGCGCCTCCTCTGCGACGCTACGTCACTCACTCTTATACAGTGAACGCGCCACCAGCTCCTAAGATTTTCCACGGAAGAAGAAGAAGCTCCTTCGGCAGCGAGAGGACGTGGACAAAACTTTGGGGACATAACCAGATCTGAGTCGTAGAAACACCTTCACAAGACCTGAGGCAAACTCCATGCAAGGCTCACTTAGAGAAAGAGCCTGCAGATCCACACGCTTGAGAGAGGCAGATGCTAACAAAAGTGCCACCTTGAGAGCCAGAATCAGAAATGAGAGCCGGTCTGGAGCTGACTCCAAGGGTCCAAAGGGAGGCTCTAATAGCCCTTCCAAAACAACGATAAATCCCAGGTGGGGACACTAATAGGACGTGCAGGCCTCAAACATCTAACTCCACGCATAAACAAAGAGATCAGACGGTGTCTACCTAAGGGGACCTCGTCTGACTCTCGATGGGCGGCAATAGCCGTGACATAAACTCTCAAGGTAGTTGCAGCCGCTCCAGCCACAAACGTATCCTTCAGGAATTCCAGCACTGAACTGTCCGAACATGCTCCAAATTTGAGCTACTGTTTGGCGGTGCAACATC
>CM040787.1:31811837-31849337 GCA_022829085.1 Abramis brama
CAGCCTCAGTTGTCTGTGTTTGCAAAAACAGGCAGTAATGACTCCAAAATATTATATACCAGTGAAAATTCTCTATTCCAATTTCAATACCACAGATAAAACTACTAGCCTAACTTGTATGAACTTAAAACATTATTAAAGACATTTATAAAGTTACACTCTAAAAAATCTTGGGTTATTTTTTCGACCCAAATCCTGAGTTGAGCCTTTTGGGGGTTTTTTTCAGTGTTTGTGTAGTTTTTGTGTTACCCAGATCCTGGGTCAGACGTAACAACCCAGTGTTTGTGTAGTTTTTGTGTTACCCAGATCCTGGGTCAGACGTAACAACCCAGTGTTTGGGTAGTTTTTGTGTTACCCAGATCCTGGGTCAGACGTAACAACCCAGTGTTCGGGTAGTTTTTGTGTAACCCAGATCCTGGGTCAGACGTAACAACCCAGTGTTTGGGTAGTTTTTGTGTTACCCAGATCCTGGGTCAGACGTAACAACCCAGTGTTTGGGTAGTTGATTGGCTCTTTTCCATTACCAGTACCGGCTCGACTCGACTCGCCTCGCCTCGACTCAGCTCGGCTCGGCTCGCTTTTCGCTCCGTTTTCCATTGCAGATAGTACCTCCACAATAGTACCTGGTCGTCATAGCGACGCGGCAGGAAACTGCAGTGACTTAATCTTTTACGCGAGACACACCCGCTACCACACACACAGGACAATGGAGGAAATCGAGTGTATGCTGTTTTTGGATGTTTTTGCTTTTGTTTTTGCTGTTTTTTTATTCGGGATACTCCGTCTGGCGCGTGCAATGATGACGCAGTGAATAGTGACGATTCTCTCTGACCAATCAGCAGTCTGCCTTGTTTTCACGTCACATTTTAGTATCGCCTCAGCTCGCTTAGAACCTCGCCGGAGGTGGTACGAAAAAAAGTACCTGGAAGCCGGTACAGGTACAACTTTTACACAGTGGAAAACCAAACAGAGCCGAGTCGAGTCGAGTCGAGCCGAGCCGAGGCGAGCTGGTACTGTGTAGTGGAAAAGCGCCATTTGTGTTACCCAGATCCTGGGTCAGACGTAACAACCCAGTGTTTGGGTAGTTTTTGTGTTACCCAGATCCTGGGTCAGACGTAACAACCCAGTGTTCGGGTAGTTTTTGTGTAACCCAGATCCTGGGTCAGACGTAACAACCCAGTGTTTGGGTAGTTTTTGTGTTACCCAGATCCTGGGTCAGACGTAACAACCCAGTGTTTGGGTAGTTTTCGTGTAACCCAGATCCTGGGTCAGACGTAACAACCCAGTGTTTGGGTAGTTTTTGTGTTACCCAGATCCTGGGTCAGACGTAACAACCCAGTGTTCGGGTAGTTTTTGTGTAACCCAGATCCTGGGTCAGACGTAACAACCCAGTGTTTGGGTAGTTTTTGTGTAACCCAGATCCTGGGTCAGACGTAACAACCCAGTGTTCGGGTAGTTTTTGTGTAACCCAGATCCTGGGTCAGACGTAACAACCCAGTGTTCGGGTAGTTTTTGTGTTACCCAGATCCTGGGTCAGACGTAACAACCCAGTGTTCGGGTAGTTTTCGTCAGACGTAACAACCCAGTGTTCGGGTAGTTTTTGTGTTACCCAGATCCTGGGTCAGACGTAACAACCCAGTGTTCGGGTAGTTTTCGTGTTACTCAGATCCTGGGTCAGACGTAACAACCCAGTGTTTGGGTAGTTTTCGTGTTACTCAGATCCTGGGTCAGACGTAACAACCCAGTGTTCGGGTAGTTTTCGTGTAACCCAGATCCTGGGTCAGACGTAACAACCCAGTGTTCGGGTAGTTTTCGTGTAACCCAGATCCTGGGTCAGACGTAACAACCCAGTGTTCGGGTAGTTTTCGTGTTACTCAGATCCTGGGTCAGACGTAACAACCCAGTGTTCGGGTAGTTTTCGTGTAACCCAGATCCTGGGTCAGACGTAACAACCCAGTGTTTGGGTAGTTTTTGTGTTACCCAGATCCTGGGTCAGACGTAACAACCCAGTGTTTGGGTAGTTTTTGTGTTACCCAGATCCTGGGTCAGACGTAACAACCCAGTGTTTGAGGAGTTTTTGTGTTACCCAGATCCTGGGTCAGACGTAACAACCCAGTGTTCGGGTAGTTTTCGTGTTACTCAGATCCTGGGTCAGACGTAACAACCCAGTGTTCGGGTAGTTTTCGTGTAACCCAGATCCTGGGTCAGACGTAACAACCCAGTGTTTGGGTAGTTTTTGTGTAACCCAGATCCTGGGTCAGACGTAACAACCCAGTGTTTGGGTAGTTTTTGTGTTACCCAGATCCTGGGTCAGACGTAACAACCCAGTGTTTGAGGAGTTTTTGTGTTACCCAGATCCTGGGTCAGACGTAACAACCCAGTGTTTGAGGAGTTTTTGTGTAACCCAGATCCTGGGTCAGACGTAACAACCCAGTGTTCGGGTAGTTTTTGTGTTACCCAGATCCTGGGTCAGACGTAACAACCCAGTGTTCGGGTAGTTTTCGTGTTACTCAGATCCTGGGTCAGACGTAACAACCCAGTGTTCGGGTAGTTTTCGTGTTACCCAGATCCTGGGTCAGACGTAACAACCCAGTGTTCGGGTAGTTTTCGTGTTACTCAGATCCTGGGTCAGACGTAATAACCCAGTGTTCGGGTAGTTTTCGTGTTACTCAGATCCTGGGTCAGACGTAACAACCCAGTGTTCGGGTAGTTTTCGTGTTACTCAGATCCTGGGTCAGACGTAACAACCCAGTGTTCGGGTAGTTTTTGTGTTACCCAGATCCTGGGTCAGACGTAACAACCCAGTGTTCGGGTAGTTTTCGTGTTACTCAGATCCTGGGTCAGACGTAACAACCCAGTGTTCGGGTAGTTTTCGTGTTACTCAGATCCTGGGTCAGACGTAACAACCCAGTGTTCGGGTAGTTTTTGTGTAACCCAGATCCTGGGTCAGACGTAACAACCCAGTGTTCAGGTAGTTTTCGTGTTACTCAGATCCTGGGTCAGACGTAACAACCCAGTGTTTGGGTAGTTTTTGTGTAACCCAGATCCTGGGTCAGACGTAACAACCCAGTGTTTGGGTAGTTTTTGTGTAACCCAGATCCTGGGTCAGACGTAACAACCCAGTGTTTGGGTAGTTTTCGCGTTACCCAGATCCTGGGTCAGACGTAACAACCCAGTGTTTGGGTAGTTTTTGTGTTACCCAGATCCTGGGTCAGACGTAACAACCCAGTGTTTGGGTAGTTTTTGTGTTACCCAGATCCTGGGTCAGACGTAACAACCCAGTGTTTGAGGAGTTTTTGTGTTACCCAGATCCTGGGTCAGACGTAACAACCCAGTGTTCGGGTAGTTTTCGTGTTACTCAGATCCTGGGTCAGACGTAACAACCCAGTGTTCGGGTAGTTTTCGTGTTACTCAGATCCTGGGTCAGACGTAACAACCCAGTGTTCGGGTAGTTTTTGTGTAACCCAGATCCTGGGTCAGACGTAACAACCCAGTGTTCGGGTAGTTTTCGTGTTACTCAGATCCTGGGTCAGACGTAACAACCCAGTGTTTGGGTAGTTTTTGTGTAACCCAGATCCTGGGTCAGACGTAACAACCCAGTGTTTGGGTAGTTTTTGTGTAACCCAGATCCTGGGTCAGACGTAACAACCCAGTGTTTGGGTAGTTTTCGCGTTACCCAGATCCTGGGTCAGACGTAACAACCCAGTGTTTGGGTAGTTTTTGTGTTACCCAGATCCTGGGTCAGACGTAACAACCCAGTGTTTGAGGAGTTTTTGTGTTACCCAGATCCTGGGTCAGACGTAACAACCCAGTGTTCGGGTAGTTTTCGTGTTACTCAGATCCTGGGTCAGACGTAACAACCCAGTGTTTGGGTAGTTTTTGTGTTACCCAGATCCTGGGTCAGACATAACAACCCAGTGTTTGAGGAGTTTTTGTGTTACCCAGATCCTGGGTCAGACGTAACAACCCAGTGTTTGGGTAGTTTTCGTGTTACTCAGATCCTGAGTCAGACGTAACAACCCAGTGTTTGGGTAGTTTTTGTGTTACCCAGATCCTGGGTCAGACGTAACAACCCAGTGTTTGGGTAGTTTTCGCGTTACCCAGTTCCTGGGTCAGACGTAACAACCCAGTGTTTGGGTAGTTTTCGTGTTACTCAGATCCTGAGTCAGACGTAACAACCCAGTGTTTGGGTAGTTTTCGTGTTACCCAGATCCTGGGTCAGACGTAACAACCCAGTGTTTGGGTAGTTTTCGTGTTACTCAGATCCTGAGTCAGACGTAACAACCCAGTGTTTGGGTAGTTTTTGTGTTACCCAGATCCTGGGTCAGACGTAACAACCCAGTGTTTGGGTAGTTTTCGCGTTACCCAGTTCCTGGGTCAGACGTAACAACCCAGTGTTTGGGTAGTTTTCGCGTTACCCAGTTCCTGGGTCAGACGTAACAACCCAGTGTTTGGGTAGTTTTTGTGTTACCCAGATCCTGGGTCAGACGTAACAACCCAGTGTTTGGGTAGTTTTCGCGTTACCCAGTTCCTGGGTCAGACGTAACAACCCAGTGTTTGGGTAGTTTTTGTGTTACCCAGATCCTGGGTCAGACGTAACAACCCAGTGTTTGAGGAGTTTTTGTGTTACCCAGATCCTGGGTCAGACGTAACAACCCAGTGTTTGGGTAGTTTTCGCGTTACCCAGATCCTGGGTCAGACGTAACAACCCAGTGTTTGGGTAGTTTTTGTGTTACCCAGATCCTGGGTCAGACGTAACAACCCAGTGTTTGTGTAGTTTTTGTGTTACCCAGATCCTGGGTCAGACGTAACAACCCAGGGATTGCGTTATTTATCGGTGGCTTTTAGTCCGCTCAAGCACAAGAAGTGTGAAAGAGCTCAGTTTAGTATCCGAGTGTTAGTTTTAGGCCTGATCTGTGTGTTTGTGTCGTCATTACGACTGCATCATGTGACTGAGATCCTGCGGTTTGGCAGAAGATCAGAGTCGATGTTCAGCTAATGGAGCTCAAGACGAGAACCTCTCTAAGCCCGCAGAGAGTGATGTGTGTTTGACCTCTCATTTAATCCGTGTTAAACGAGAGGCCGAAGCAGGACTCGAACCATCATCAGCGGCTTCGGGTTTATGAGCCTGAATCTCAGATGGAGTCGCTCATGCAGATTCCTGAAGCTGAAGTGACACTCGCTCACAGTAAACACACTCCATTGAGTCCAGATCCAGATGTTGAGAAGCTCATATCAGCTTTACTGCTCTTCATCAGCTGCATCTGTCTCTTAAACTCTTCACTGAGAGTCTGATCTCACACAGCTGGAGAAATGAACAATCCCACAGACACACTGAGATTAGGACCATGATCCTCTGCTCTCTTAACTTGTGTAGTGTGTGTGTGTGAGAGTGTTGCTGTGTGTTTCATTGGTGGCTTTCAGCTCATTGCCATGTGGTTGCTAAGGTGTGTGTGTGGTTGCTAGGTGGTTTAGTTCTGGCACTAGATATCCTTTACAAAAACATGGTTGAGTCGTTTCATCAGCGGTTGTACACTAACTGTGAGCTTCTCATTAATGCTGAGGGATTCCCTTCGGCTCTGTGTTCTCCTGCTTTAATGTTTTCCCCTGGGAATCTCCACAGGAAGGCGGATCCGGATACGGCAGATCCAGTGTGTGTTGTGCAGTCGGTGTGTATTGTGCAGCCAGTGAAAAGCTTGTGGTCGCACACACACCCTCTCAGAGTAACCGGAGACGGCTGGGTTTGTTAACCTGAAACGTGAGCTCTGCTTTGTGTTTCCGACTCTTTATTTCCCCTGGTTTGGTTCAGATGCCGTGGGAGAGACAGTGGGAGAACAGTGGGAGAGACACTGGGAGAGACAGTGAGAGAGACAGTGGAGAACAGTGGAGAACAGTGGGAGAACAGTGGGAGAGACACTGGGAGAGACAGTGGGAGAGACACTGGGAGAGACACTGGTAGACAGTGGGAGAGACACTGGGAGAGACAGTGGGAGAGACAGTGGGAGAGACAGTGGGAGAGACACTGGGAGAACAGTGGGAGAGACAGTGGGAGAGACAGTGGGAGAACAGTGGGAGAGACACTGGGAGAGCCAGTGGGAGAGACACTGGGAGAACAGTGGAGAACAGTGGGAGAGACACTGGGAGAACAGTGGAGAACAGTGGGAGAGACACTGGGAGAGACAGTGGGAGAGACACTGGGAGAGACAGTGGGAGAGACACTGGGAGAGACACTGGGAGAGACAGTGGGAGAGACAGTGGGAGAGACACTGGGAGAACAGTGGGAGAGACACTGGGAGAACAGTGGAGAACAGTGGGAGAACAGTGGAGAACAGTGGGAGAGACACTGGGAGAACAGTGGAGAACAGTGGGAGAGACACTGGGAGAGACAGTGGGAGAGACACTGGGAGAGACACTGGGAGAGAGTAGGAGAGACAGTGGGAGAGACACTGGGAGAACAGTGGAGAACAGTGGGAGAACAGTGGGAGAGACAGTGGGAGAGACAGTGGGAGAGACACTGGGAGAACAGTGGAGAACAGTGGGAGAACAGTGGGAGAACAGTGGGAGAGACACTGGGAGAGACAGTGGGAGAGACACTGGGAGAGACACTGGGAGAGACAGTGGGAGAGACACTGGGAGAGACAGTGGGAGAGACATTGGTAGACACTGGGAGAACAGTGAGAGAGACACTGGGAGAACGGGGGGGAGACACTTGGAGAACAGGGGGAGAGACACTGGGAGAACAGGGGGAAAGACACTGGGAGAACAGTGGGAGAGACACTGGGAGAGACACTGGGAGAACAGTGGGAGAGACACTGGGAGAGACAGTGGGAGAGACACTGGGAGAACAGTTGGAGAGACACTGGGAGAGACAGTGGGAGAGACACTGGGAGAACAGTGGGAGAGACACTGGGAGAGACAGTGGGAGAGACAGTGGGAGAGACACTGGGAGAACAGTGGGAGAACAGTGGGAGAGACACTGGGAGAGACAGTGGGAGAACAGTGGGAGAACATCTGAGTTTATCTGCGCTGGTTTGTGGGACTGTGATTGGATTCTCCACGGTGGAATAAAATCCCATTATATGTGCGGCGCCTGCGGTCGGAGCGTCTGGATTATGATCCTGCAAGACAGTGATAAACACAGCATCCTCCTCACACACACACACACACACACTGAGGCGTTTCAGGGATGTTGTTTCCACAGGCCTGAAATACACACTGTACTTACAGCTGACAACTCAAAACTGGTGACGACATCAGAGTTAATGTCGCTCGTTAGGACAGTCAAACCACAAATTATTCAGACACCAGATATAATATTTGATATTTTTTACTAGTGTGATCAGGACACTATAGTTCATTTCTGTAAGTGAGGAGAGCAGAATAAAGTAAACTGTGACATATTATACCCAAACATTCTTCATACAGTGACTACCAGTTAAATGTATTAAAATTTGGGACCAAAAATTATTGTTTTGCTGAAGTGTGTTTTCTTAAATTGCTAATGCTCTTTTTACACACAGACAGATATTCAACATAATTCATGTGTGAGACAGTCTAACAGAAGGACGGACAAAACCAGTCAAATATCAACTGAGTTCGTCATATTTTATTACCATTTTCTAAACTATAGTGAATAAACTGTGATAATGTGAGAAATGTTGGAGGTGTGTGAATAAAGTTTGGTTTGACTGTAAACCTGTGGTTTACACACACACACACACACACACACAGAATCACAGACTGCTCTGGCACATTGATCTCTACAGTGAATCTGTCTCAGTTCATCAGATGTGGAGGGCAGGAGTGTGTCACGGATGACAGAAGAGAGCAGGTTTACAGGCCGAGGCGTTCAGATCGCTGTTAGTGTGTGTCTCCAACAAGTGCTGGATGTAATCAGGCCGGAGGAATCCTTTGAAACACTAGTTACAGATTCTCCAGACTTCATTTGCATGATAATCATCAGACGAAGGAGAAGCTAAAGAGCGTTTGAAGTCATGCGATGTTAAGCGATTCAGTGTAAATCTGGCTTGTTCTTCAGCTTTTGTGCTGGAGTGTTTTTACAGCGGCGTCTGACTGATGAAAGCGTGAGCTGATTTACCCTCGTCTCTCGGGGACGTTTACGGCCGGCGCTTTGTTCACGGAGAACAGAGGAAATGATGGAATGTCTCTTAGCGCTTGCCGTAGACACTCATGCTGAGCCGCAGTTGTTCTTCTGACAGTGAAATATGTGTCTCACATTGATGATGTCAGCGTGTCAAGAGTCTCTTACAGTGTGTGTGTGTTTGTGTGTGTGTGTGTGGCTGGCTGTTGCCATGGTGAGCTGAAGAAACTCAAACAGAAAGAGTTAAAGAAGCAGTGAAATCATTGACAGATTTAAGTCGAGTCGTATATATACGCAGATAAACACATATGATGTGATCATGCTCCTGTGAAGAACCCCATATATTTGATATATTTTCATGTATAAAAACCTAATTAAAAATGTGTAAAATATTTAGTTTCTATTACATTATATCAAAGTAATCTGATTACGCAACTCAAGTTACATGTAATGATTTGCCCCTGACACACACTCTGAAGTGTGTGTGGATGTGTTGTTGAGTGTGAGCCGGAGCGATCAGGTCCAGACGCTCGGCATGCTGGGATCTGTATTGTTGGGGGCCGAGAGTGTGGGGTCCGGGGGTCAGAGGTCACGGACCTCCTCCTGCTCATGTCACGGTCAAAGTCTCGCATCAATGGCACAAAGCATTTCACCGTGCCGTAAAGCAGACACTGGAGCCCGGCGTGACATGACGGCTGTTTATCATGAGAAAGAGCTGACGCTGTGGGTCTCCAGCTCGCATCATTGTACTTCCTGTCCTCTGCTGATTGGCTGGCATTGCGATTGGCTCCTGCTGATTGGTCGAGCTGGACCGATTAAGCGTGAAGAGGAAGCAGATTCTTGGCTTTTGGCATGTGAAGCGCATTCAGAAACATTCCTGATTAGTTCTGATAGACGTCCAGTACAGGAATATTTCAGGAAGGATTTACTAAGGCTACGTCTACATTAATCCGGATAACTGAGTTTTCCTTTAAAAGCGCTCTCCGTCCACACCAGCGCTTTCAGGCGTTTTCTAGCGTCTCAGTGTGGATGAGAACCTTTTGGAGAATTCCTGAAAACGCTAAATTCACCTTTACTGCGCATGCGTAAACCCTCAGAAAGAGCTCTCTCAGACGATACAGACGGAGAAATAAATAATATTGTGCAATTCTTCTGACAGGATCATTTTATTTAGCAGAATATCTCCTCATTCACTGATGCGTCCAGGTCGCTGTCACTCACTATTATATGTTCGTTCTAAAACGCTGATCTGTCATGTTTCACTGCAGGACAGCAAATGCGAGTGAATTCTGTCATCTTTGCAGGACTGTGATATAATGCTAACCCTAACAGTGTGACAGTGAACCGCACATAACAGGCACAATACCGGTATAAACATCAATATCTATTGGTACAATATGCGTCACATGACTAAACTCACGTCATCGCTTTTAAATGCCACAGTTCTCCCAGTCCACACTAGAACCCGAAAACGGCGTTTTCAAATGAATCCACTTTGGAGAGTGTTTTTAAAAAGCTTTGTTTTCATTAATAAAAACGCCGCCTCAGTGTCGACGGAAGGACAAAACGGAGAGAAAAAGAGGCGTTTTCAAACGAAAACATATTAGTGTGGACAAGGCCTATTAAACATAGTAATTTAGTAAATGACTGGTTCTGGTTGGTGATTTGAGTTGAATTAGAGTTGATCTGTGAGTGACCATCTTCAGTACAGACTTGGTTGCTTGTAATAACTGGCGTCTGATGTTGATTGATTCCTGACAGCTGTCAATCACACACACACAGGCTGAAAGGGTTAACAAGGCCTTCAGTGCTCATAACAGCTCTTCACTCGATGTCTGTTTGTCTGTTTTCTGGAGCAGGGTTTAAAGTAAACAGCTCTTGAGCTCAGTCTGACCGGTCTGTTGGTCTAACTAATCTCTGCTAATTAAACAGTGAAGGAGTCGCCGTCTCAAGTTACTAGTCCACTTCAGCTTTATGACGGGCACGAGAGTGGCAGTGTTTCCCATGATGCTGTGTGCTTGAGATGGGCTAGTCGTGTTTCCTGCTCTGATTGGCCCGTTCTGCAGCGCTAATCAGGGAATATGAGCCTCCGCAAAATATAATATTCACAGCATATGTTTGCTCTGTCCTCGCTGACTGAACACGGAAACTAACATGCAGCACAGCGTGACAATCACATTTACCAATGAATCGATGGAATGAATCACCTATGATGACTCATTGAACCAGCTCAGATTACTCATTGAAGAAGCTCAGATGACTCACTCACCCATTGAATTTGTTCAGATGACTCATTGAAGCAGCTCAGATGACTCACTTGCTCATTGAATCAGCTCAGATGACTTATTGAACCAGCTCAGATGACTCACTCACTCATTGAATCAGCTCAGATGACTTATTGAACCAGCTCAGATGACTCACTCACTCATTGAATCAACTCTGGTGACTCACTCATTCGCTGTATAAGCACAGATGACTCATTGAAATAGTTCATATGACTTACTAAATCATTTTAGGAGACTCATTGAATCAGATCACATGAATCATTGAATCATTTTAAGGCTAATTTACACTGAACCGACAGACAGCAAGAGACGGCAACACACACTCTGCTGGTTTTGTCGGATCAGTGTGTTGCCATCTGTCTGAGCTTGAACATGCTGAATCAGAATTAAAATGTCTGAGAAGTGACGTGCTGTAATCTGCTGACTGTTGAACTGACCAGATAACTCATTGAACCAGTTGGGATGACTCACTAAATCAGCCCAGTTGACTCACTGAATCATTACAAATGATTCTTATATCCAGTTCAGATGATTCACTGACTCACTGAACTGTCTGATTTGACAGCATTTACGCTTGTAATATTACTGTAAAACATCCAGAGTCACTCAGGAATGCCTTTTAAACCCAGCTGGATGTTTAATTAAATGCGAACACTGGATCTCATGTGAGATGCTTCAGTCTGAGCTGTGTGATTCTGCTGACGGTGAGTGATGGTGTGTGTTCACGTCTGACTGCATCTGCATCTGCTCTTTATTAAACTCACTGAGTCATTATTCATGTTGATGGTGTCAGACATATTCATGCATAATAACTCATTCATTCGGCTCTCAGTGGTCAGTGAATATGCAGATGTCTGCGGACTCGTGCTGACACACAGCGTTTTAGAAGTATTTCTCTTCTAATGTTTAAATGCCGTATCATGAACTACTCTTGTTGTTGAAGTTATTTGTCACAGAGATGGGATTGTTTTTCAGGTTAAGCATCGCATGAACTGTGACGCGCTCCACATTCAGAGAGTGTTTTAGTCCGATCGATAACACGAAGCTTTTACCCCTGATCCCGTCCATCCACACACACACATCTGCTGTGAGAGAGAGAGTATAGGAAATCAATGCTGGACAGAAAATGGACCGATACACAGAGACAGAGTGGAAAAACTCACTCCTGAACGCCGACAGCCTGCAGAACATTGCTTTAGTTCAGATGTCACTGATATTATATTCACAGCACTGAAACCAAATCACGTTTGTTGTCCAGTTACTGCAAATGAGTGAATGATGAAGAATCCATATGGCTCTAGTCATTAAAACACACTTCACTCATTCAGACGGTCTCGGGAAGTCGGTCAGGGTTCAGGTTTCGTATCGTTACACCTGCGTGTCGCCGAGAGTTCATGTCATGTGATCTTCAGTTAAACCTCTCATGACAACAGAACAAACCACAGACAATAAGAACTGATGTTTGCATGAGGAGAGGATGTGTGTGTGTGACAGTGAGCTTTGAGAATCAGATTCCCAGGTAATGAACGAACTGATGTCCGACAGATGCACACATGTAAATAATTACTGCGTGCGTCTGAATATTCATGAGCAGTGGATCAGTGTTTCTGAGGCGGCGTCGTGTGTGATTAGCACATGAAAGTGAACCTGTGAGTCCCACCTCAGCATCTGCGTTCATTACAGCTCCTTTAATGATCATCGCTGATCCTGCGAGCGCCACAGATGTTCGTCAGCGCAGACACAGCGTTCTAGATTTGTGTTTGTTTTTTTAGTATCAATATTATACTTGTCACGTTTAGTTTGTTTTTGTTTTGGACTCTAAGTTGTTTCTTGTGTTTTCGGTTTTCCTGCGTTCCCTTCTACATTTGTTGTCATGGCGATTCATTATGTTCTCTATTAGTGCACACCTGTTTCTAATTATGTTTGTTATCTTGTGTATTTAATGGGGGGGGGGGGTTGTTTTGTTTTATTAAAGTTACGCATTTATTTGCACCCTATCTTTCTTCCTCGCCTTCCTTTGTGGACCTACAGTGACTCATTAATGTTTAGAAAAGTTGCCTTGGCCTCTATAGCTGAAATAAAATAAGTTCAAGATTTTTATTTTATTTTATTCAGGTTAATGTTTTATTTTCCCTGAAGTAACAGAAATGCTTTTAGCTGTAGTGGTGATAATAGCCCTGGATGTGAGACGGCAGTGGGCGGCACTTCTCACACGCTCTGTCTCTCTCTCTGTGTCTGTCTCTTTTAAAGTCCTACAGCCATGGAAACAGTCCCATTCATCCTCCTGTGTGTGTGTGTGTGTGTGTGTGTGTGTGTGTGTGTGTGTGTGTGTGTGTAAAGGGGCCAGGTCGACCTCAGCCTGCCTTCCATCAGATTTGGGCTGTAAATCTTGTAAATATCCTTTCAGACGGGAACCATTGTCCTGGTTTAGAATCCTGGGCCGCTGAGTTTAATCCCACAGGATTGTGTTTCATTTTATCAGAGTGTGTTTTAATATGGAGGCGTCTCGTGTTCATTATCTCACACGTATTGTAAGATGCTCTGATAAAATCATTTCATATTGATTCAGAGTCTCCAATTCCCTGTTAAATTAACCCACATTCTCACTGTGGCGGCGAACAGACTCAGTCTGAATCAGGGCTGTTATCTAAAACTAACACCACAAAAACATTTACGCTACTTGAAATAAACGTTTACTGAAATAAAATGAAACATTAAAAAAGCTTATATTATTTCAGCTAGTGAGTGTGTGTGTGTGTCTGTGTCAAATAAACATGTTGAATACATCACGAGTGTCACTGATGTTGGACGCGTAGCAGGAATCGCTAATCAGCCGCTGTCTCGCACTGAATGATGTTGTTTTAATGGATATTAGTCGTGTTTGTGTGTTTGTAAACCGTGTCACCCAGACAACAGTAAAACAGGCTTCAGCGGTGGTCCGAGGGTCGGCCCCTCTGTAGGGCACTCGACACACACTTACGAGCGTGCAGAATCCTGTGCATCTAGACAGCCAATCACAGAGCAGCTCCATTCATGCTGGGAAATATGGTGCCCCAAAGACACACACACACACAATCATACACACACACACTGCATTACTGTTTGTATCAGATGTTACTCTGTCTTATTACACGGCTCTGTGGAATACTTGATTCTGATTGGTCAATCGCTCCATCCAGCGATATGTTATTCCCAGATAACAACCGCTGAGAACAGAAACACAGGCTCATCCGGGCCTTTCTTTGTGGAAGTTTTTCTTTGTGGAAGTTTTGCATTTGGTGAGCTGATAAAATTATTTATTTATTTTTATAAAATAAAACTCAGTCGAATCAATATTTTGTGTACAGTTATCTGATTATGCCATCCAGTATCGTGGACTCGCTCTCTCTTGTTTCATACAAATGCAGCAGCGGCCATCTTGAGACTATTGTTTTATACACTGTTGGATTATGAGATAAAAACAGGTACGATTTTAAAACAGTTTAATCTGAAATCAATATCTCTGATCTCCTTAATTATTAATGTGGTGAAATGCTGTGCAATAAGTGTTATGACTGTATACCGTATCTTTTAAATGTCCGTCTAGTTTGAACTCGCCGCTGAAACTGCTCTCTCCACAGAAGCTTAGCGTTTAAAGTGTGTGTGTGTGTGTGTGTGTGTGTGTGTGTGTGAGTGTGTGTGTGTGTGTGTGATCTCAGAATAAACACGATGATAGACCTGATCCTGATCACCCTGTCGGGTTTATTCTGAGATAACAACCGGCTGGATGTTCATGATCCCTTACATAGTTCTCAGATGCTTTGAAGTGCTGTATCAACTTTGTCTGAGATGTAAAATATGTGGAGCTGCTCAGACGATTTGAAGAGAAATGTTTGAGTTCATATTGAGAAACACCTGAGAACATCAGAAGTGTGTGAGAGAGAGTGGAGCCAGTAACAAGTTCTGCAGTGGTCTCTGGGAGTCTCCGCTCTCGTCTCTGGGAGTCTGCACTCTCGTCTCTGGGAGTCTGCACTCTCGTCTCTGGGAGTCTGCGCTCTCGTCTCTGGGAGTCTGCGTTCTCGTCTCTGGGAGTCTGCACTCTCGTCTCTGGTCTCTGGGAGTCTGCACTCTCGTCTCTGGGAGTCTGCGCTCTCGTCTCTGGGAGTCTCCGCTCTCGTCTCTGGGAGTCTCCGCTCTCATCTCTGGGAGTCTCCACTTTCGTGAGTCTGCGCTCTCGTCTCTGGGAGTCTGCGCTCTCGTCTCTGGGAGTCTCCGCTCTCATCTCTGGGAGTCTCCGCTCTCATCTCTGGCAGTCTCCACTTTCGTCTCTGGGAGTCTCCACTTTCGTCTCTGGGAGTCTCCACTTTCGTCTCTGGGAGTCTCCACTTTCATGAGTCTGCGCTCTCATCTCTGGGAGTCTCCGCTCTCATCTCTGGGAGTCTCCACTTTCATGAGTCTGCGCTCTCATCTCTGGGAGTCTCCGCTCTCATGAGTCTGCGCTCTCATCTCTGGGAGTCTCCGCTCTCATGAGTCTGCGCTCTCGTCTCTGGGAGTCTGCACTCTCGCTCTCATCTCTGGGAGTCTGCACTCTCGTCTCTGGTCTCTGGGAGTCTGCACTCTCGTCTCTGGGAGTCTGCACTCTCGTCTCTGGTCTCTGGGAGTCTGCACTCTCGTCTCTGGGAGTCTGCACTCTCGTCTCTGGGAGTCTGCGCTCTCGTCTCTGGGAGTCTCCGCTCTCGTCTCTGGGAGTCTCCGCTCTCATCTCTGGGAGTCTCCACTTTCGTGAGTCTGCGCTCTCGTCTCTGGGAGTCTGCGCTCTCGTCTCTGGGAGTCTCCGCTCTCATCTCTGGGAGTCTCCGCTCTCATCTCTGGCAGTCTCCACTTTCGTCTCTGGGAGTCTCCACTTTCGTCTCTGGGAGTCTCCACTTTCGTCTCTGGGAGTCTCCACTTTCATGAGTCTGCGCTCTCATCTCTGGGAGTCTCCGCTCTCATCTCTGGGAGTCTCCACTTTCGTGAGTCTGCGCTCTCGTCTCTGGGAGTCTGCGCTCTCGTCTCTGGGAGTCTCCGCTCTCATCTCTGGGAGTCTCCGCTCTCATCTCTGGCAGTCTCCACTTTCGTCTCTGGGAGTCTCCACTTTCGTCTCTGGGAGTCTCCACTTTCGTCTCTGGGAGTCTCCACTTTCATGAGTCTGCGCTCTCATCTCTGGGAGTCTCCGCTCTCATCTCTGGGAGTCTCCACTTTCATGAGTCTGCGCTCTCATCTCTGGGAGTCTCCGCTCTCATGAGTCTGCGCTCTCATCTCTGGGAGTCTCCGCTCTCATGAGTCTGCGCTCTCGTCTCTGGGAGTCTCCGCTCTCATCTCTGGGAGTCTCCACTTTCATGAGTCTGCGCTCTCATCTCTGGGAGTCTCCGCTCTCATCTCTGGGAGTCTCCGCTCTCATCTCTGGGAGTCTCCGCTCTCTTCTCTCTGGGAGTCTGCACTCTCGTCTCTCGTCTCTGGGAGTCTGCACTCTCGTCTCTGGGAGTCTGCACTCTCGTCTCTGGTCTCTGGGAGTCTGCACTCTCGTCTCTGGGAGTCTGCACTCTCGTCTCTCGTCTCTGGGAGTCTGCACTCTCGTCTCTGGGAGTCTGCACTCTCGTCTCTGGTCTCTGGGAGTCTGCACTCTCGTCTCTGGGAGTCTGCGCTCTCGTCTCTGGGAGTCTCCGCTCTCGTCTCTGGGAGTCTCCGCTCTCATCTCTGGGAGTCTCCACTTTCGTGAGTCTGCGCTCTCGTCTCTGGGAGTCTGCGCTCTCGTCTCTGGGAGTCTCCGCTCTCATCTCTAGGAGTCTCCGCTCTCATCTCTGGCAGTCTCCACTTTCGTCTCTGGGAGTCTCCACTTTCGTCTCTGGGAGTCTCCACTTTCATGAGTCTGCGCTCTCATCTCTGGGAGTCTCCGCTCTCATCTCTGGGAGTCTCCACTTTCATGAGTCTGCGCTCTCATCTCTGGGAGTCTCCGCTCTCATGAGTCTGCGCTCTCATCTCTGGGAGTCTCCGCTCTCATGAGTCTGCGCTCTCGTCTCTGGGAGTCTCCGCTCTCATCTCTGGGAGTCTCCACTTTCATGAGTCTGCGCTCTCATCTCTGGGAGTCTCCGCTCTCATCTCTGGGAGTCTCCGCTCTCATCTCTGGGAGTCTCCGCTCTCATCTCTGGGAGTCTCCGCTCTCTTCTCTCTGGGAGTCTCTGGGAGTCTGCGCTCTCGTCTCTGGGAGTCTCCGCTCTCATCTCTGGGAGTCTCCGCTCTCGTCTCTGGGAGTCTCTGGGAGTCTGCGCTCTCGTCTCTGGGAGTCTGCGCTCTTGTCTCTGGGAGTCTCTGGGAGTCTGCGCTCTCGTCTCTGGGAGTCTGCGCTCTTGTCTCTGGGAGTCTCTGCTCTCGTCTCTGGGAGTCTCCACTTTCATGAGTCTGCGCTCTCATCTCTGGGAGTCTCCGCTCTCGTCTCTGGGAGTCTCTGGGAGTCTGCGCTCTCGTCTCTGGGAGTCTGCGCTCTTGTCTCTGGGAGTCTCCGCTCTCATCTCTGGGAGTCTCCACTTTCATGAGTCTGCGCTCTCATCTCTGGGAGTCTCCGCTCTCATGAGTCTGCGCTCTCGTCTCTGGGAGTCTGCGCTCTTGTCTCTGGGAGTCTCCGCTCTCATCTCTGGGAGTCTCCACTTTCATGAGTCTGCGCTCTCATCTCTGGGAGTCTCCGCTCTCATGAGTCTGCGCTCTCGTCTCTGGGAGTCTCCACTTTCATGAGTCTGCGCTCTCATCTCTGGGAGTCTCCGCTCTCATCTCTGGGAGTCTCCGCTCTCATCTCTGGGAGTCTCCGCTCTCGTCTCTGGGAGTCTCTGGGAGTCTGCGCTCTCGTCTCTGGGAGTCTCCGCTCTCATCTCTGGGAGTCTCCGCTCTCATCTCTGGGAGTCTCTGGGAGTCTGCGCTCTCGTCTCTGGGAGTCTGCGCTCTTGTCTCTGGGAGTCTCCGCTCTCGTCTCTGGGAGTCTCTGGGAGTCTGCGCTCTCGTCTCTGGGAGTCTCCACTTTCGCTCAGTGTCTGAGGTGATGCAGAAACACTCAGAAGCCGGATCGTGTTTCAGCTCGAGCTCTTTTGTGAACGAGAGGCATTATTGCGGGAGAATAGAGGCTCTGAAAGGGAGATCGCCTCCATTGTCACGGGCCGCAACCGTATAAGAGACGTCAAAAGACTTTCCTAATGACTGCAATAAACACTTTCCCATCATCAGCAGGACTCGTGCAACATCTGTGCAGGGGCTGATGGGAAGTGTCCTCAACTCAGTGTCAGATCACTTTTTATAGGTTATATAGTTAACCTAGCTGTATATTGTATTGATATACTGTTATATGTTTGACTTTTTTATGCATTTAGCACTTTTATCCAAAGTTTGATTTAAATGCTTGATCTTATTACTTTTTGTTCAAATGTTATTTTTGAGAATCTGTTCAAAGGCTCTATATGAAATAATGTTTATTATTGATGTTACTATTATTTTTGACTTGCACTGTATTTGTATTTGAGTTGATGCATGCCCTGCATGTTTGAGCTACAGGAAAGACACTTGTTTGTAACTTCATGAGAGTAAACATCAGAATGTCAGTGATGTATAGCAGTAACACACACATGAACTGCTGCACACGAGGCCAGGAAATGTTTAACCTCCATTGAGTCAAAGACAAAAGATAGATTTAATCCTGTGGTGAGGGGCGGGACTCTCTCTTTCTGGCTCTCTCTCGCTCTCTCTCTCTCTCTGACTGATGCTGAACGTGTGTGTGTGTGTGTGAGTCTCACCGGAGGCTTCAGTATGTGACCAGTCGCTGCTGCTGGAGGTAAAGTCTTTCATTGATCAGCGTTTGTGTTGTTGAGGTGAACACTGATGTAGAGTGTGTGTGTTGTTGAGAATGTGTGTGTTGTTGAGGTGAACACTGATGTAGAGTGTGTGTTGTTGAGGTGAACACTGATGTGGAATGTGTGTGTTGTTGAGGTGAACACTGATGTAGAATTAGAATGTGTGTGTTGTTTGAGGTGAACACTGATGTAGAATGTGTGTGTTGTTGAGGTGAACACTGATGTAGAGTGTGTGTGTTGTTGAGGTGAACACTGATGTGGAATGTGTGTGTTGTTGAGGTGAACACTGATGTAGAATTAGAATGTGTGTGTTGTTGAAAATGTGTGTGTTGTTTGAGGTGAACACTGATGTAGAATGTGTGTGTTGTTGAGGTGAACACTGATGTAGAATGTGTGTGTTGTTTGAGGTGAACACTGATGTAGAATGTGTGTGTTGTTTGAGGTGAACACTGATGTAGAATGTGTGTGTTGTTTGAGGTGAACACTGATGTAGAATGTGTGTGTTGTTTGAGGTGAACACTGATGTAGAATGTGTGTGTTGTTGAGGTGAACACTGATGTAGAATGTGTGTGTTGTTTGAGGTGAACACTGATGTAGAATGTGTGTGTTGTTTGAGGTGAACACTGATGTAGAATGTGTGTGTGTGTGTGTGTGTGTGTGTGTGTGTGTGTGTGTGTGTGTGTGTGTGTGTGTGTGTTCACGTGATGCTGTTGAGAAGTTTCTGATGTGTGTTTCTTGTGTGTGTGTGTGTGTGTGATGTGTAGTTGAGCACTGAAGCTTCAGGATTAATGCGCATGTGTGCTGGTCCAGGATCAGCTCTTCTGTGACTCTGATCTGGAGCCGCACGCGCTCACTGATGCTCATGTTAGGAACTGAGGATGTGGAGTATTGCGTGATCAGTAGAGATTACTAGTGTCTGGTGGGCGATATATAAATGTCTCATAGCTTCTGAAGGTGTTTATCTCTGTAGCTCAACACTCTCTCTCTCCCGCTCTCTCTCTCTCTCTCTCTCTCTCTCTCTCTCTCTCTCTCTCTCTCTCTCTCTCTCTCTCTCTCTCTCTCCGCTCTCTCTCTCTCTCTCTCTCTCTCTCTCTCTCTCTCTCTCTCTTCTGGTCTGATGTTGTCGCTCATGATCGGTGATTTCCAGCACTGAATGTGTGTGTTTGTGTGTTTCAGGTTGATCTGCACGCTGACAGAACACACACAGATCTTCTCTGGTGAGTTCAGTGGCGTTTCAGTTTCTGTGTGTGTGTGTGTGTGTGTGTGTGTGTGTGTGACATGAAGCATCTCAATACTGATGTTTCTTCTGTAAAGCTCTTACGCTTCAGCGTCTCAGCAAGAGCATGACTTCAAAAACATGATTACATTCAAATCATTTTAGTAACTTGATGCTTTAAATGCACTGAAAAAAAATGTGATTTGCTATGAAGTTTGTGTGAATATGTATGTGTGTGTGTGTGTGTGTGTGTGTTTTCTTGTCAGCAGACAGAGAGAGAAGTATAAGAGAGGAGTGTTTGCAGCAACATGCTGAATATGCCGTTATATGACAAATGTCTTGAATATGCATGACTCATTAGCATATAAATGAGCTGTAGATGTGTGTGTGTGTGTGTGTGTGTGTGTGTGTGTGTGTGTGTGTGTGTGTGTGTGTGTGTGTGTGTGTGTGTGTGTGAGATCAATAACGTGCTGCTGTGCATCAACATCATTGATAAATGTCAGCCGGCTTCTGATTGGCTGTCGGGTCTGTTGATGTGGGATGTAGTTCAGTCGTGTGTGTGATAGTACGGTTTCTCTCTCTCTGATTCGTCATCATCACGCAGGTGTGATCATGTGACCTGAGGTGTGATCATGTGACCTGAGGTGCACTTAACTGTAGTGAATTCACACGTGTAGTGTACTTCAAATTTTAAAAGTGTATTTTAAAGTGGGTCAAAAAAAAGAGTTCATGGATCTGCATTTAATTGCAATTAAGTGTTGGAAACTTCATGGCTTGGTGTGTGCTCTGACGTGCTGTTAACTGAGACAGCTCTCGTTAGAGTCACACATGATTTGCTCTTATCATCCGATCGTGGTTGTATCTCTCTATTAGTGTTACTCGATCTCAGTGCTGCATTTGACACCATTGACCACAACATTCTTTTAAATAGACTTGAACATTATGTTGGCATTAGTGGAATTGCATTAGCATGGTTTAAATCACACTTATCTGACCGTTATCAGTTTGTAGCAGTAAATGAAGAGATGTCTCATCGATCACAAGTTCAGTATGGCGTACCACAAGGCTCAGTACTAGGACCGCTGCTGTTCACTCTGTACATGCTACCCACACACACACACACCCACACACACACACACACACACACACACCCACACACACACACACACACCCAGGTTCCTACCCGACGACGAAGACTTAAAGGGTTAGTTCACCCAAAAATGAAAATTCTGTCAGTAATTACTCTCCCTCATGTTGTTCCAACCCCGTACGACCTTCGTTCATCTTCGGAACATTAATTAAGATATTTTTGATTAAATCTGAGAGCTGGATCACTCCTCCATAGGCTGCTAGGTGACCGAAACTTGCTGGCCCAGAAAAGTTATTAAAGAGATCGTTAATATAGTCCAAGTGACTACAGTGGCTCAATCTTAAGTATATCAAGCGACGAGAATACTTTTTGTGCGCAAAAACAAACAAAAATAACGACTTTATTCCACTATTCATTTCCTTCTCTCTGGGCCTCGAGTTGGTTCGCGTAGTGTTTTTGCGCAGCGCGTCTGTGTTACATGTCACCACGTAGGCTCACTATTGGCCAACGCTGGTCATGTGTGTGATGCGTGATTACGTATAACACAGACGCGCAGCGCAAACACACTACGTGTGTGTGTGTGTGTGTGTGTGTGTGTGGGTGTGTGTGTGCTCTTTGATACCAATCTTTCATTTGAAAGTCATGTGTCTAGTATCTGTAAAACCGCATTTTTCCACCTTAAAAATATATCTAAATTACGCCATATGGTCTCATTGACAAATGCGGAACAGTTAGTCCATGCGTTCATGACCTCAAGGCTAGATTACTGTAATGATCTACTGGGTGGTTGCCCTGCACGCTTAATAAACAAACTACAGCTGGTCCAAAACGCAGCAGCTCGAGTTCTTACCAGAACCAGGAAGTGTGACCATATTAGCCCGGTTCTGTCAACACTGCACTGAGTACTGGCAAAGGCTGGGAATACTTCATGTGATTTTGTAGTTTTTTTCGTAATAAGCAAAGATTTCAAACAAACTTCTTTCACGTTGTCATTATGGGGAATGTTTGTAGAATTTCGAGGAAAATAATGAATTTAATCCATTTTGGAATAAGGCTTACACAACAACATGTGGGAAAAGTTTCCGGCTGCCCTGTATATTCTTTTAAAGTGTATTATTTCGGGAATAATTACTCTTGTTAAGCGCACTTCCCTCCGCGCGGCCGAATGCTGCAAACACTGAGTGTGTCCGTCCGGCTCGACTCGTGCGCTGCAGTGCATTCTGGGTGACCCGATTCACTGATCTCAATAGCTGTGCTTCTGTTGACCTCCATAAACCAGTGGATCGTTACAGGCAGCGGTGTGTGTGTGTGTGTGTGTGTGTGTGTGTGTGTGTGTGTGTGTGTGTGTGTGCCTGTGTGTGTGTGTGTGTGTGTGTGTGTATGCACGTGAGTATGTTAATTGACCCGGAAATAGCTATATCTCTTAAAAAATAATTTGAAAAATTTGTGGGGAAATGTGTATTTTGATAGTGTTTAATCCATATAGTTTTTCCCGGACTAAAACTATGGCTTTTTGAGAAGTTCAGAAATATGAAATCAAACCTGGCCTGAGTCAACAGGAGATTTAAGAAGAGACGCATTTCATGAGTTACAGCCGCTTCAGTCCAGATCAATGCTCAAAACCGTGTGTGTGTGTGTGTGTGTGTGTGTGTGTGTGTGTGTGTGTGTGTGTCCGCCACAGTGATGTGATTTTCTCACACTCTGAATGAGGTTTTGTTGGTGGATCGGAGGGTCGTGGCTTTTGTGGGCGATGAAGGGGAAGTGATTTCTATTCACCTGCAGCTTCAATGAGGTGAAAAGAGTCCGAGAATCCCTCCATCCTACGTCTGTGTCTCTCGCCCGCTCGCTCTCTGTCCACACACACTCCCGCCAAACCTGCCGAATCATTCAGATGTCTTCAGGTGTTTGAGTCTTGATCATCCCTGACAGTGGGAATCTGTCGGTCTTCATGTGTTGGTGAGGGTGTCAGATGTGTGTGTGTGTGTGTGTGTGTGTGTGTGTGTGTGTGTGTGTGTGTGTGTGTGTGTGTTAAAGCCACAGTCAAGGCCACACTGAGCCGTCTTTATTCCCAAGCGGACACACTGATCCCGGGATGTTGAGTGGGAGGCAGAGTCTCACCTCCAGAACGCTCTGAGACGAGTGTGTGTGTGAAGAGCAGGATCACGAGTTCACAGCATCACCTCTAAAGAGAAGCTGGAACAGGGTGTGTGTGTGTGTGTGTGTGTGTGTGTGTGTGTGTGTGTGTGTGTGTGTGAGTGTGTCTGCGTCCCAGTTCACTCTTCTGCCCTAGATAGTGTGCCAGATTAGGGCCCTAGGTGACTGGTGGTGTACTAGAAATAAAATGTGTTAGCATTAGTTAACCACACTAATAAACATGAACTAATAATGAACAATACTTTCTAAACTTAGTTAATTTCAACATTTACTAATGCATTTTAAAAATCAAAAGTTGTATCTTTTAACATTAATGAATGCACTGTAAAGATGCACTGGACTTTATTGTAAAGTGTTCAAAGTTTAAAAATGTATTTATTCAAATGACTAAAAATCAGTATAAATCTATTAATTGTGGCAACATTTGAATTTATTCAGTCAGAAAGTATGAAGGTGGTTATAGCCAGCTGGGAAACACGCTAACCCGATTAGTCAAAGCCTCTGAGATTGGTTTAATAAATAGATTGGATGATAATAAACCTGATTATTGTGTATTAAAACGTATTGGGTTTGGGATTGTTGGTATTATTAGTATTACACTAATATTATTCTTAATAGTTCCATTTATGTATGACTGACAAATATCCTGCATCGCGTTTATACTGAATCTGTAATCTGAATTTATGAAATACATCCATCTCAAATATAGGTTTTCAGTGAATTATCAAAGTTTTTTGAGCTAATATAATTTTTTTGCATCTATTTACATTGCATTACTATTTATATGCTTTATTGCAGAAGTTGAAAGCACTTAAAAAAATTAAAGTGTAAAATAGTTATAGATGTTTACTGTAAAGCAAATGTACTGTACTAAACATTTATATTTCATACATAATATAAATATATGTTACAAAATAATTTGGACTCTAAAATTGCTCTAAAATCAAAGCCATACGTCTATCAAAGCTGTGTTCCAAATTTGAAGTTGACACCACAAAAGTAAGATGTTCTTCCGGCGCTGTGCCAGAAACGGCCACCAGGCGGCGCTCACACGCTCTGCTGTCACACATTCACACATTTCTGTCATAATATCACAGTCGGCAAACATGCAACCTTGAGGATGCGTTGTCAAGATTAGAAAAATATTTGATAATAAAATAGTGCAAATGTTGAGCTATGAAACCTGACACCGCCTGATAGGGGGAGGAGCCTAATTAAAGGATGAGTCTTTGAATAACACCTAATTTATGATTATTACTAAAATATGTTATAAATATATGACAATGAAAGTGTCCCGCTGGCAGTTAACAGGTTAATGACTGGAATAAGTGTAAATGCAGTGTGTGTGTGTGTGTGTGTGTGTGTGTGCTCTCAGGTTCAGTGTGTGTGTGTGTGTGTGTGTGTGTGTGTGTGTGTGTTCTCTCAGGTTCAGTGTGTGTGTGTGTGTGTGTTCTCTCAGGTTCAGTGTGTGTGTGTGTGTGTGTGTGTGCTCTCAGGTTCAGTGTGTGTGTGTGTGTGTGTGTGTGTGTGTGTGTGTTCTCTCAGGTTCAGTGTGTGTGTGTGTGTGTGTTCTCTCAGGTTCAGTGTGTGTGTGTGTGTTTGCCGTATTCCCTCAGGTTCAGTGTGTGTGTGTGTGTGTGTGTGTGTGTGTGTGTTTGCTGTGGTCTCTCAGGCTCAGTGTGTGTGTGTGTGTGTGTGGACAGAAGCTTCCACAGCTGATCTCCACAATAGACAGAAAGCGCGGCGAGTGTCGGTCAGCACATCCTAAAGCCACTATTGATCCGCCAGAGAACGGCTCACATTAGCATCACAATCCCAGCCGGCGCGGGCTAGCTTTAGCCAGCGGCCCGTGAAGGACTCGCTGACACCGATGCAATGTGTGTGTCCAGGCTCGGAAACATCCAGTTAACACACACACACCTGCTTTTATGTAAAGTTTATCAGTTAGGCTAGATTAGATACAGCCAGATCATATCTGTAAAGCAGTCGTTCACTTCAGAATCAAAATCTCCTGATAGTTTACTCTCCTCCTCGTCATCCGAGATGTTCATGTGTTTCTTTCTTCAGTCGAGAAGAAATTAAGGTTTCTGAGGAAAACACTCCAGATGTTCCTCCATATAGTGACTTCAATGGGGTCCAGCGGGTCGAAGGTCCAGATGTGAGTTTCAGTGCAGCTTCAAAGTCTCGACACGATCCAGTCGAGGAATAAGAGTCTCATCTAGACAAACCAGCCGACATTTATAACAAAATAAACATTTATATACTTTTAACCACAGATGCTGGTCTTGCACTAGCTGTGATGCGACACACATTACGTAATCAGGTTGAAAGGTCAAGCGTGACGTAGGTGTAAGAACAGACCCAGTGTTTACAGAGCCAACATGATGTTATTGAACAGTTAGTTGTGGTTTTCTGAGCCGATGTTGGAAGAGGATCAGAACGGATGAATGGCTTCGTCTTGTTTCCCTGTTGCTTATTAAAAAGGTCAACAGCACTAAACAGGAGATGTGTTTTCCACGCCGTCCAATGAGTGCCTCCGCTCACGCATAAATCAGCTGATCCACCCCGTCCAATGAGTGCCTCCGCTCACGCATAAATCAGCTGATCCACCCCGTCCAATGAGTGCCTCCGCTCACGCATAAATCAGCTGATCCACCCCGTCCAATGAGTGCCTCCGCTCACGCATAAATCAGCTGGTCCACACCGTCCAATGAGTGCCTCCGCTCACGCATAAATCAGCTGATCCACGGCGTCCAATGAGTGCCTCCGCTCACGCATAAATCAGCTGATCCACCCCGTCCAATGAGTGCCTCCGCTCACGCATAAATCAGCTGATCTACCCCGTCCAATGAGTGCCTCCGCTCACGCATAAATCAGCTGATCCACCCCGTCCAATGAGTGCCTCCGCTCACGCATAAATCAGCTGATCCACCCCGTCCAATGAGTGCCTCCGCTCACGCATAAATCAGCTGATCCACGGCGTCCAATGAGTGCCTCCGCTCACGCATAAATCAGCTGATCCACGGCGTCCAATGAGTGTCTCCGCTCACGCATAAATCAGCTGATCCACGGCGTCCAATGAGTGTCTCCGCTCACGCATAAATCAGCTGATCCACGCCGTCCAATGAGTGCCTCCGCTCACGCATAAATCAGCTGATCCACGCCGTCCAATGAGTGTCTCCGCTCACGCATAAATCAGCTGATCCATGCCGTCCAATGAGTGCCTCCGCTCACGCATAAATCAGCTGATCCACCCCGTCCAATGAGTGCCTCCGCTCACGCATAAATCAGCTGGTCCACACCGTCCAATGAGTGCCTCCGCTCACGCATAAATCAGCTGATCCACGGCGTCCAATGAGTGCCTCCGCTCACGCATAAATCAGCTGATCCATGCCGTCCAATGAGTGTCTCCGCTCACGCATAAATCAGCTGATCCACGCCGTCCAATGAGTGTCTCCGCTCACGCATAAATCAGCTGATTGAGGGAAGAGTCCCGAGGAACAGTGACTGTGTCCCGCAGAGATCAGTCTCGACACCGACACACACACCATAGGAGATCACTCTTGATATCACACACTCTCAGATCCTGTCGCTTTTATTACGAAACTCAAACAATAAATAGAGTTTTGGCGCTTGTAAATGTGAGTGAGATGGCTCTATGGCCTCAAAGCGGCACGTAAGCGATCATCTGCTGCTCTTCACTGGGTAATAGTGGATGAGCACGAGTGTGTCGTCGACCGGCTGAGAGAGGTCTATAACACAGCTGGAGGACACTGACATCACATCACCTCACGACAGCCAGTTAATGAATTGAGGAAAGAAAAATTAGCTATAGAGAGTATTTTGCTAAACATGTGCACTATAATACATAATTACATAAATACCCCCCCCCCCCCCCATAATTCTCACTCCAAGCTAAACTCAGAAGTTGGCAGCCCTGTATTTGTATTTGCATATGCAAATGAGCCGTCATCATCATGTGACATGCGGCCTCAGACTCTGATCTGACGAAGCTGATCCCAGACCTGTGATCTGTGGAGTTTAGCGCTCGCTTCACAGCGCATGCTAACGAGACCTCGTTCCTTTAAGACGCTGCCAGACATTAGCATCTCAGAGGATCCCGGATCTGTGTGTGTGTGTGTGTGTGTGTGTGTGTGTGTGTGTGTGTGTGTGTGTGTGTGTGTGTGTGTGTGTGTGAGAGAGAAAGACGGGGAATGTTAATGGGGTTCACAGGGAATGAATCGCTGTGTAAACATTTGCTTTCCATCGCATAGAAAAACTTCAGAAACGAGCAGGACGACAAAAGCAAGAGTCCTCGAGTCAGAAGAGACAGAAACACAAGAGTTACTCTCAACAACTCACTGTAAAAAACCTTAAATTTAAGTTCAATCAACTTGGATGTTTAAGTCATTTCAAACTTAAATGACATTAAACTGACTTAAATGAGTTGAATCTTGTATAACTTGTAAAAAAGTTGAAAATTGCTTGACTTCTTTCGATGAGTTAAAGCAGTGTAAAAATACATGTTGTCATAACTCATGGATTACAGTGTTTATCGGATCGTCTCTCTTCAGGAACACCGATGCTCCGCTGTCTGAGGGCTCAGGGGTCGGGAGATAGAGCTGATTCACAGGGAACGTCTCTGAACAACAGCTCAGACGCACATTGTTGTTTTATCCGGCGAACTGGTGTTTTTATTCATCCCAGCATTCATATGTTAAACAGCTGATTATTTGCATACCGCCTCTACAATTATAAAGCTGATGAGGGGCTTCTGGGAAACGTATGCTGGAGGAATGCCTTTGTGTGCGAGACTCAGACGCTCCAGCTCTGCTCGTACGCTGATGTTAAACGCTGGGAATATAGAGACGGTCCGCTTCATCCCTGTCTGACTCTCAGATCCAGATAAACACTGTGTGTGTGTGAGTGTGTGTGTGTGTGTGTGCCGCAGTTACAGTTCACACAGTTTTACAGTGTTTTCCCTTGTAAACGTGTGGTAAATGAACATAGATCTCCTCTATAGTGTCGTAAATCCGAGTGAAGCGCTTCTGGAACGAGCAAATGTGGGCGGGGCTTGATTGTGTCCGTGGGAATTGATTGGATGGTTTGCTATTGGCTGATCTCATGTGAGTGACAGGTTATAGCCCCGCCCTCATCATCAGAGAAGAGAAGAGATGCTGCAAGAGGAACTTATTCTGATTCAAGATTATTAACACAATAATGATGTGCACCTATTAATCATTTACAATAAACACTGCAATATTCCATTGAAAACAAGAATTATAGTGACTTGAAATGCAGAACATGATTCCCCTGAAACCCTCGTGATCGTGTGGATCGTGTGTTCAGCTCGATGTTCAGCTGGATGTTCAGCTCGGTGTTCAGCTCGGTGTTCAGCTCGATGTTCAGCTCGGTGTTCAGCTCGATGTTCAGCTGGATGTTCAGCTCGGTGTTCAGCTCGGTGTTCAGCTCGGTGTTCAGCTCGATGTTCAGCTCGATGTTCAGCTCGGTGTTCAGCTCGATGTTCAGCTCGGTGTTCAGCTCGATGTTCAGCTCGGTGTTCAGCTCGATGTTCAGCTCGGTGTTCAGCTCGGTGTTCAGCTCGGTGTTCAGCTCGGTGTTCATGAGTGTCCGCTGCTCGTCTGACTGCAGTGATTATGAGCAGATGTAATAACTCTAGAAGTGTAGCCTGTCATTATTAACACATGTAAAGATCAGACGAGTGTAACGAGTGTCAGTGATGATGTGCTGAACCGCATCACTCTCTACAGTCACATGATGTTTCATTAATGAGCTGCTGTTTAATTACCCTGATTACCATCATGTTCCTCTCCTCGAGGGCCTTCACCAGTGCTCTGATCTCCAGTGACACACACACACACACTCCTGTAGACACACACACTGACACACACACTCCTGTATACACTCACACACACACACACACACACACACACTCCTGTATACACACACACTCACACACTCTCTCTCCTGTATTCAGTGTGTGTGTGAGAGAGATCAGTCACCAGCCTTTCTGCAGTCATAACTCTCATGATTTATGAAAGTTTGCAGCGCTTTACATGACCTTGGACTCCGAGATTTACACACACACACACATACACACACACACACACACCCACACACACACACACACACACACAAGCCTTGAAAAGCTAGTGTGCTTTATAAGTGACATCAAACATGATTCACACACGGTCACAGTTGTTCATCACAGGTGTGCTTCATTAATCTGACTCATTTGATTCTGTTGAATTCCACATTTCCAGCGTTTTGAGGCATAATCATAATCAGTGTTCTTTAAAGGTCCCGTATTATGCCCCTTTTCACAAGATGTAAAATAAGTCTCTGATGTCCCCAGAGTGTGTGTGTGAAGTTCCAGCTCAAAATACCCAACAGATCATTTTTTACAGCATGTTTAAATTGTCATTTTTTGGGGCTCAGAAAAACGTGCTGTTTTAGTGTGTGCCCTTTAAATGCAAATGAGCTGCTGCTGGACGACCCAGGGGGCGGAGCTTCACGAGCTCGCTCAGTCTCTCAGGACAATCTCATCTCACAGAATGATGATAATATCAGAAACTCTCAGTAAAGGTGTTCATTTCGAGTCGGACAATAATGCCTACAGAGTCAGAGTGCTGTATAGAGATGGAACAGGTATAGTTTAGTAGTTTAATTACGGTTATTATAACGTATTTGTCATCTGCTTGTATGTATCCATTATTTATTAATAGCCTACAAGTCTGCTGTCCGAATGATGATCAAACATATACTGATGAGTTTAATAAAGTTTATTGTACATCACACAAAAGATGAAGCGTCAGTTTTACTCCAGAAAATCACCGTAAGAGCTGAGTAAACACAGTAAGTTATAAGAAGTGCGCAAGTACATAAACGTATTTCGGTAGAGTTGAGGGAGCATTCCTGTGGGCGGAGCTTAGTCACAAAACGGCTCTAGTGACGTCATTAAAGAAGGAAGTAGAGGGATGTAGTCCAAACGGGCCGTTCGATGTAGGCGACTTCTGTTAAATAAAATATCTCGCTTGGCATTGAACTTTGAGCTTTATAATTTTACAGATATTATTTATACTCTAACAGCAACATTACACACTAACTAAAGTTTGAAACATGGGATCACGAAGAACGGGACCTTTAATGTTGTGTTTGTTCTCACTGGCATCCCAGACGCTTCAAACACTTCATTCAGTCTTATTAGTTTGCATTTTTGGGCATGATTGTCAATCACACCTGTGTTCAAACATTTGATTGGTTGAGTTTGTTCAGTTCATCACTGGAGTGATTCACTCTGAGGACAGGAGGATGAACAGCACAGCGAGTCACATGATCCAGCGAATCATTAGACCGATTAAACGTCACATGGTCTGAACACCTGATGACATCATACGTCTCGAGTGGAGAGTTGATTGACAGGTGTGCATCCCAACATCCATGAGAGTGTAAAGAGAACAGTGTCTGTGGTGCAGATCTCAGTAACCATGGCAACCAGGGGTTCTCTGCTGCCTGAAGCAGCGTCTGCATTGGCAGTGTGTGTGTGTGCGTGTGTGTGTAAATCCTGCTTCCCAGGGTTTGAGTCAGAGCTGTGTGTGTGTGATGATCAGCCAATAACTCTCTCTCTCTGTCTGTCAGTGTTTCCTGATTGGCTCGAGGGCGGGACTAACGGCTTGAGGGCGGGGCTAAACTCACTCTGAGGCGCCTCATTGGTCACACGGCATGATGGACAGGCCGAGCGACGGCCGATTGGCTCTGCTGCTGCTGCTGCTGCTGGGTCACATGATCACGGCGCTGGAGGTTCCTCTGGACCGTACGTATCCCACAATTCCTCATTAACAACCATTGATTCTTCACAGAGCTTCAGTGTAAGAGTGTGTGTGTGTGTATGTGTGTGACATTCTTACATCAAGATACATTTACTGGAGAAGAAGCAGAATGACTGAAGATATTAAACCTGTTCAAGTTTTGTTCTCGTCCAGTAGTTTCAGTGCAGTCAGAGAGATAATATTACACAATATTACTGCATATTAATGATCTTTTGAATCTACATACCTATAGCTGGCAGACAGAGACTCGTTGGGTCTGTTTTAGTTAGAGGAGAAACACTGAAACATGTACTTTCTTTGTTTAACAGTTGTGTCTAATCCTTTATGAGACAGAGCTGTTAAACTAATACAGTAAACTAATGGTGCGCTGTCAAAATAAGAGTCCCTCATCAGCCAATCAGAGGAAGCTCTGGGCCGATGTGATGAATCTGATCTGAGATCTGACGGTCCTCATGTTCTGACGCTCTCTCACGTCTGTCTGATTCTCTAGCTAAACTCCTGGAAGGATGTAAGTTTCTCCTCAGCCGGTTTGCTGTGCATTGAGCTTTTCCTTTACTGTGGTTTGTTTGCTGATGATCTGGTGTGACTGCTGATGATCTGGTGTGACTGCTGCAGTGTTTGCATGCTCCTGCATTACTGCTGCTTCAGTGGACTCAGCACTGATTTACATCAATGAAAGAAGCATTTCAGTGCATGTGATGCAGTAGATCTATGTGTTTCGTGTTGTTTTGCATGTCGAGAGATCCTGCTGTGTGTGTGTGTGTTCTCTGTATCTAAGCTAACCCGTGTCATGTGACCCGCAGTGCCACAGCCGCCCACAATCACCCATCAGTCGCCGAAGGAATATATCGTGGACCCGCGCGAGAACATCGTCATCCACTGCGAGGCCAAAGGGAAGCCGCACCCCAGGTGAGACACTCACACACACTCCGAAACGAGACTCACACACACTCCGAAACGAGACTCACACACACTCCGAGACGAGACGAGACTCACACACACTCCGAAACGAGAGACACACACACTCCGAGACAAGACAAGACGAGACTCACACACACTCCAAGACGAAACTCACACACTCTCCGATACTAGACGAGACTCTCACACACTCTGAGACGAGACGAGACTCACAGACACACCACGAGACGAGACGAGACGAGACTCACACACACTCTCCGATACTAGACGAGACAAGACTCACACACACTCTGAGACGAGACGAGACAAGACTCACACACACTCCGAGACGAGACGAGACTCTCACACACTCTGAGACGAGACGAGACGAGACTCACACACACTCCGAGACAAGACGAGACGAGACTCACACACACTCCGAAACGAGAGACACACACACTCCGAGACAAGACAAGACGAGACTCACACACACTCCAAGACGAAACTCACACACTCTCCGATACTAGACGAGACTCTCACACACTCTGAGACGAGACGAGACGAGACTCACACACACTCCGAGACAAGACGAGACGAGACTCACACACACTCCGAGACGAGACGAGAAACACACACACTCTCCGATACTAGACGAGACTCTCACACACTCTGAGATGAGACGAGACTCACAGACACACCACGAGACGAGACGAGACGAGACTCACACACACTCCGAGACGAGACGAGACAAGACTCACACACACTCCGAGACGAGACGAGACTCACACACACTCCGAGACGAGATGAGACTCACACACACTCTAAGACGCTCTTTTATGACGGATAGATGCACTTTTATGATGGATGCACTCTTGTATGAAATGTGCTGTATAAATAAACGTGCCTTGCTCTGATCGCCCACAGCTTCTCGTGGACCAGGAACGGGACGCATTTCGACATCGATAAAGATCCCAAAGTCACGATGAAGCCTCATTCAGGAACGCTGGTGATCGACATCAGCGGAGGAGAGAAGGCCGACGCCTACGAGGGCGTGTATCAGTGCACCGCCCACAACCAGCTCGGCTCCGCCCTCTCCAACCACATCGTCATCCGCCAGTCCAGTACGTCAGCTCCACCAATCAGATCACTCGCTGCTCTCTCATCTCATCTCTCACGCAGCCTCGTTTAACCCTCTCACTCTCGTTGTTTTGTGTGTCGTAAGACATTTTCAGCGTCATCAGAGATCTGATACTCGGAGGTAAATGGTAATGTTTGGCTGTAATGCATGTGGCGGCCCAATCCTGCAGACTGACCTCATAGTGACCTCATCAGTGTCTAGATCTCTTTCCTGCATCACGTTTCACATGTCCGTCACGCTCACGCTCGTGTTGAGTCATGTGATCACGGCTGCTTCCTCTTCCTGTAGGGTCTCCTCTGTGGTCTAAAGAGAGGTTCAGTCCAATCGTTGCGCAGGAGGGACAGTCGTTAATCCTGCACTGCCGCCCGCCCGCCGGCCTCCCGCCACCCATCGTGTTCTGGATGGACAACAGTAAGTGTCCTCGTTAAATCTGTTTTCTGGACACGTTAACTATGAACAATTCATTTTGTTTATGTTTTGAGCTCATAATGTTTAATCAAATGGATCTTATCCAATCATTTAGTGTGATTAAACTCCGCCCCTTCAAGCTCATGCTCATCTGCATACAGAGCCACGCCCACATCCCAACATCCAATCAACAAACGATGCACAGAATCAAGGCTAGGGCGGGGCAACCTGTCACTCACATGAGATCAGCCAATGGCAAACCACAACCATCCGATCGATTCCCCACTGACAAAAAACTGTTTCCCTGCAAGCTCACGCTCATTTGCATAGAGCCACACCTACATCCCAACATCCAATTAACATCTGATACACAGAATCAAGGCAAAGGCGGGGCAACCTGTCACTCACATGAGATCCACCAATAGAAAACCACCACCATCCAACCATCCAATCAATTCATCATGGACAAAAAACTCCGCCCCTGCAAGCTCACTCTCATTTGCATAGAGCCACGGCTACATCCCAACATTCAATTAATAAACGATGCACAGAATCAAGACGAGGGCGGGGCAACCTGTCACTCACGTGAGATCAGCCAATAGCAAACCACAACCATCCAATCAATTCCCCACGGACACAATCAAGCCCCGCCCACATTTCTTCTTGTTCCAGAAGCGTTTCACTCGATATACGACACTATAGAGAAGAAAAGCGCAGCTTCCCTGTCTCCCTGACTCTAACCATGTGTGTGTGTGTGTGCAGATTTCCAGCGTCTGCCGCAGAGCCGGCGAGTGTCTCAGGGTCTGAACGGTGACCTGTACTTCTCCAACGTCCTGATGGAGGACTCCAGGAACAACTACATCTGCTACGCCCGGTTCCCACACACGCAGACCATCCAGCAGAAGCAGCCCATCACCGTCCACGTCATCGACCGTGAGTCGCAGATCTGTGGGATGGCGCTTCCCCTAGTCATGCGCCTCTGAATGAGCACTATTGTAGTTTTGGGTTGGTTTGAGCGTCAATAAAACCCCCGAACATCCATTCATCACTTTAATGCACGTCTGCTCTCTGAGCGAAACAAAGAGCTCTTGAGTCGCAAATGCCATCGGCCGCAGCTGTGAGAATCTCGCATCATATTCCTGCGGTTGCTTTGCATGTGTTTGATTTGTTTTGTTGTTTTGTTGTGTTTCAGTGGATTCACTCAATGACACAATGGCAGATTATTTCAATGACACTGATTTGTTTAGTGGTGAGTGACGGCGCCCCCTAGTGACTCTGGTCTAACCCACACCCAGTGACCTCTAACCTCCGCTGTACTCCCTCATTCCGGAGCGTCTTTCATTGAAGCCCTGTTTATTGACTAACAGATCTCAGATGTCTTCTGCTTTAGACACAATGATCCTGTCGTTCCTCATCATCTCTTTCTGAACTCTCTTCATCTTCCTGATGTCTGTTGATATTAGGGTTGGGTATCGTTTGAATTTTAATGATTCCGATTTTGTTTATCGACTCCGAATCTTATCGATTCCTAATTTCGATTCCAATAAGGTAAAAAATGTTTTTTACATTTTATAACAAGTATCCGATTCCTGACCTCAAGCATTCAATTCCAGAATTGGAATCGATTTTCAATTCCCAACCCTAGTTGACATGAGTTATGGTTATGAAGCAGGATCTCACTGAGAGCGTTTTCTTCCAGATAAGCCGGTGGACGAGCGAGCGCCGGTGTTCCTGGTTCCCAGTGGCTCGCTCAGCTCTCAGATGGTCCTGCGAGGAGAGGTTCTGGAGCTGGAGTGCATCGCAGACGGCCTGTGAGTCCAGATTCACCACAGCTCTACAGTAACTCTTGTGTGTGTGTTTGGGTCTGTGACGTTCTGATGTTCCCGCTCAGTCCCACTCCTACGGTCTCCTGGACGAAGCTCAGCGGTGAGATCCCCGGTCCCAGAGCTTCACTGATGAACTTCAACAAGACTCTGCGGATCTCGGACGTGTCGGAGGCGGACGCCGGGGAGTATCGCTGCACTGCCAGGAACCGGCTCGGCTCAGTGCACCACACCTTCGGAGTCTCCGTTAAAGGTGAAAACAGCACAAACACACACGCTTGGAGCACTGTCCGGATGGAGCAATCCTGAGGCATTACTCACTCAAATTAAAGGGACAGTTCACCCAAAAATAAAAATAAGCCCATGATTTACTCACCTTCAAGTCATCCTAGGTGTATATGACATTATTCTTTCAGACGAATACAATTATATTAAAAAATTCCAAGCTTTATAATGGCTGTGAATTGCTGTTTCTGTTTTGAAGTCCATTAAAGTGCATCCATCTATGATAAAAGAGCATCTGTCCATCATAAAAGTGCATCCGTCCATCATAAAAGTGCATCCGTCCATCATAAACGTGCATCTGTCCATCATAAAAGTGCATCTATCCATGATAAAAGTGCATCTGTCCATCATAAAAGTGCATCTGTCCATCATAAAAGTGCATCTGTCCATCATAAAAGTGCATCTGTCCATCATAAAAGTGCATCCGTCCATCATAAACGTGCATCTGTCCATCATAAAAGTGCATCCGTCCATCATAAACGTGCATCTGTCCATCATAAAAGTGCATCTGTCCATCATAAAAGTGCATCTGTCCATCATAAAAGTGCATCTGTCCATCATAAACGTGCATCTATCCATGATAAAAGTGCATCTGTCCATCATAAAAGTGCATCCGTCCATCATAAACGTGCATCTGTCCATCATAAAAGTGCATCCGTCCATCATAAACGTGCATCTGTCCATCATAAAAGTGCATCCGTCCATCATAAACGTGCATCTGTCCATCATAAAAGTGCATCTGTCCATCATAAACGTGCATCTATCCATGATAAAAGTGCATCTGTCCATCATAAACGTGCATCTGTCCATCATAAACGTGCATCTGTCCATCATAAAAGTGCATCCGTCCATCATAAACGTGCATCTGTCCATCATAAAAGTGCATCCGTCCATCATAAACGTGCATCTATCCATGATAAAAGTGCATCTGTCCATCATAAACGTGCATCTGTCCATCATAAACGTGCATCTGTCCATCATAAAAGTGCATGCTTGGGTGTGATGTTTGATTGGCTGCTGTGGAGTTTATCAGTAAATCAGATGTTGGTGTAAATGTTGACTCTTGTAGAGAGAGCACTAAACGCTGTTGTCTCTCGGCAGCGGCTCCGTACTGGATCAGCGCTCCCAGGAATCTGGTTCTGGCTCCGCTGGAGACGGGCGTCATCACGTGCCGGGCCCGAGGACACCCCAAACCCCACATCCACTGGTTCATGAACGGCCTGCCCATCGAGGGTCAGTTACTGTCCGTCCCAGCTGACCCCTGACCTCTGACCCCTGACCTCTGACTGACGTTGTGTTGTTGTTGCTGACAGACGCTCCTAAAGACCCGAGCCGGAAGGTGGAGGACGACAGCATCATCTTCTCCGAGGTCCAGACGGGCTCCAGCGCCGTTTACCAGTGTAACGCCTCCAATCAGCACGGGTACCTACTGGCCAACGCCTTCGTCAACGTGCTGGGTGAGCCGACACACACACACACACACACACACACACTGATGAGCCGACACACACACACACACACACTGATGAGCCGACACACACACACACACACACACACTGATGAGCCGACACACACACACACACACACACACTGATGAGCCGACACACACACACACACACACACACACTGATGAGCCGACACACACACACACACACACACACACACACTGATGAGCCGACACACACACACACACACACACACTGATGAGCCGACACACACACACACACACACACACACACACACACACACACACACTGATGAGCCGACACACACACACACACACACACTGATGAGCCGACACACACACACACACACACACACACACACTGATGAGCCGACACACACACACACACACACACACACACACACTGATGAGCCGACACACACACACACACACACACACACACACTGATGAGCCGACACACACACACACACACATACACACACACACACACACACACATACTGACGAGCCGACAACACACACACACACACACACTGATGAGCCGACACACACACACACACACACACACACACATACATACTGACGAGCCGACAACACACACACATAATGACGAGCCGACAACATCACACACACACACACACATACTGACGAGCTGACAACACACACACATACTGACGAGCCGACACACACACACACACACACACACATACTGACGAGCCGACACACACACACATACTGACGAGCAAACAACAATACACACACACACACACACACACTGACGAGCCGACACACACACACACACACACATACATACTGACGAGCCGACAACACACACACATAATGACGAGCCGACAACATCACACACACACACACACACATACTGACGAGCTGACAACACACACACATACTGACGAGCCGACACACACACACACACACACA
>CM040787.1:31851837-31862576 GCA_022829085.1 Abramis brama
AAATATATAAATCATTAAAAAAATAAAATTGAAATTAAATAAATAAGTAAATGAACGAATTGGAACAGAAAATACCTTTTTTCCAAATAATATTTTACATATATACAGTGTAAATGTATTTATTTATTTATTCTTTATTTGAAAGGGGACAGTGTACATTAATCAACATTAAAACAATGTAAATGTACCCGAGTTAGCTCAAAAGTGCTAATTTCATCGGTATACCGATGCCGGTAAATTGGTCCGGATCGAGGATTGAATAATTGCATCTAGAGTCGGCATCACTCGGCTATACTGAGTGTTTTAGTGCATGTTGAAATGAACAGACGTTGGTATTGGTCTGGACGGCTCCAGGTATCCCATCATGCATCATGTTTGGAGGCTCCAGGCTCCAGTTAAGTGCCTCTCTGAAGAGCATTAGGAAAGCATTCAGACGCGATGAGAGCCGGGAGAAACACTGGGAACTGCAAGCTGGCAGTCTCTCATCCCACAGATCAGCATTTCTGGAGGAGCAGTTAGTGTTACAAATGATCTTTACCATCCGCCTAGCAACCGCCTAGCAACACCCCAGAATATCCTCAGCACCTCATAGCAACGCCTTGGTAACTGTGAAGCACACACTGTGTGTGTGAGAGTGTGTGTGTGTGCGTGTGTGTGCGTGTGTGTGTGTGTGAGAGTGCGTGTGTGTGTGTGTGTGTGTGAGTGTGTGTGTGTGTGTGTGTGTGTGTGTGTGTGTGTGTGTGAGTGTGTGTGTGTGAGAGCATGTTTCTGATGGTCAGCATCTCCTCAGAGCCGACGCGGATCCTCCGGCCTCCGGAGTACAGGGTGGTCCAGAGGAACAGGGACGTTGTGTTCGAGTGTAAGGTGAAGCACGACCCGTCTCTCATTCCCAGCACCAGCTGGCTCCGGGATGGAGGAGAGCTGCCCGAAGACGACAGGTGTGTGAGACTCTTCATCATTCACTGCATCAGATCAGCCTCAGGGTCTAATCGATATTTTCAAGGTCAAATTGACCACAATTGGATTCAATACCTCATATTTGTAATATGAATTTTGTATGCAAATTGCCCTGACCCTAACCCTAACATTTCCAGAAAACATCACAGGTTAGCCAGTATTCGTGACAACCAACTCAAGATCAAAATGCATTGCAAATCCATCTCATAGTATTTCCCCATAATGAGCAGAGAAATGCTAAACACACCTGCAGATCGGCTGCTTAACTTAAAGACTTAATAAAGGGGACATATCATGAACATCTGAGTTTCTCCGTGTGTCAGTGCTATAATCGGGTCCCGGTGAAAAGTGAAACCCAGTAACTTTGTTTTGGTGAGCCTTTCTCTGCAAGCATGTCTAAAAATAAGCAGATCAGATTTCGCTCTCCTTCTGACGTATGAAGAGGATCTTATTATAATATTACCGGCCCTTAATCTGCACGTTTACACACACCAGCCGACATTTGGGTCCACAAGCGCCAACAGAGACCAGTTCTAACGCAATGATGAAGATCCAGCAGAGCCTGAAGCTGTTCTGTGGTTGAGCTCAGACGAGCACTGAACACTATTGACCAGAACATGTCACCGCTGTCTTATAAAGACCTCAGGAACTGTGGACACTTGTGGAGAAGTTAAACATGATGATGAGATGATCAGTGTAACTCCACAACAACTACAGAAATGTCTCCACTAACATCCAGAACCTCTTCCTGAGTCTCTCCGTAAGGCTGCACTCGCTACTGGTGATTCTGGGATTCGGGATGAGGGAGATTGGCCTGTTCTGTTATTGCTGGAGTTTCTGAAGCTCGTGTAAAGACTCCGCCCTCTTCTGAACGGAGGCGGAGCTAAAGCTCATTTGCATTTAAAGAGACACACACAAACTGTGCGTTTTTGCTCACACCCAAAAAGGGGCAAATTTGACAAGCTATAATAAATGATCTGGGGGAAACTGGAGCTGAAATTTCACACACACATTCTGGGGACACCATAGATTTATATTACATCTGGTGAAAAGGGGCATAATGTGTCACCTTTAAATTGAGATTTGAGTCTGAGTTGTGTGTGTGATCACAGGTTTCGAGCGCACTTGGACAGTCTGACCATCACAGGCGTGATAGAGAGCGACGCAGGGACGTACACATGTGTCACGAACACCTCTCTGGACCAGGACTCGGCCAGCGCTCGGCTCACGGTGGTCGGTGAGTGTCCCGATGCTCTCCGTGTAATAATCAACTCTCCTTTATTTATACAGCGCTTTTACAACACAGAGTTTCAGAGCAGCTTTACAGAGATAACAGGACAATAATGCAACAGAGTTTGTTTCCAGAAGAAAATAGCGTCTCAGTCCAGCTTAAGTAAGTTCAGTGTTGGTTCATAGCTGTTGTGAAAAAGTTATTAATTTAGTTAATTTATATATATATATATATCCGCTCTGGAGAAACCAGTGATGTCATCGTCAGCTCAGCTCAGTTCTCATATAATGGTGTCAGTGCAGGAGAGCAATAATATTGTTGAATATTAAATGTCCTCAACTGAGCAAGACAGAAGCCAGAGGCGACCGTGAAGGAGCCAGAACCCCATCAGAACCCAGACTCAGGCTCAGTTCTCCTCTGGCCGACGAGCCAACAGTGTGTGATTATGATTCAGGCATCACAGGTCAGATTGGATCAGAACATTCAGAATGTTATTATCTATAATCCCGTCCCTCTCCGGACTGATCCGTGTGACGCTCTCCTGCAGAAACCAGGGATTGTAGTGACAGAGAACCGGCTAATGTGAGTCTTGTTCGTGTGTGACTGTAAACTAACACACTTCTCCCTCACTCCCTGACCCCGCCCACTCAGAGGCTCCGCCCACTCCTGCTTCAGTCTACGGTAAACACACACCGTGCCGCACCGCATCCCATAATGCCTCAGGGCGTGTGTGTGTGGAATGGAGCATGCTGGATCACACATTTATCTGTGATATGGTTTATTTCCAGAGGAATCTTGCGTTCGCTCGTTGGTTTCTGACGTGACTCTGGTTCAGGTGTGCATGCGTCGTCATGTGAATCGCATCTGATCATCTGGTCTCATGTAGCATGTGTTCGTCTGATGGTGTGTGTGTGTGTGTGTGTGTGTGTGTGTTATGATGAACTGATGGATCTGTGTGTGTTTGACTCCTCAGGGCAGCCGGACGCTCCCACTGATCTGGAGCTGACGGATCCGGGAGCGAGAAGTGTCCAACTCACCTGGACACCTGGAGACGAGCACAACAGCGCCATCAAGAGTACGACACACACACACACACACACACACACACACACACCTGGAGACGAGCACAACAGCGCCATCAAGAGTACGACACACACACACACACCTGGAGACGAGCACAACAGCGCCATCAAGAGTACGACACACACACACACACACACCTGGAGACGATCACAACAGCGCCATCAAGAGTACGACACACACACACACACACACACACCTGGAGACGAGCACAACAGCGCCATCAAGAGTACGACACACACACACACACACACCTGGAGACGAGCACAACAGCGCCATCAAGAGTACGACACACACACACACACCTGGAGACGAGCACAACAGCGCCATCAAGAGTACGACACACACACACACACACACACACACACACACACCTGGAGACGAGCAACGGGACTCTGTTATCTGTGCGTCTAAACACTGTCTCCAGTGTTCTGTCGGTTCTCTCGGTTCTGTCGGTTCTCTCAGTTCTCTCGGTTCTGTCGGTTCTCTCGGTTCTGTCGGTTCTCTCGATTCTCTCGGTTCTCTCGGTTCTCTCGGTTCTCTCGGTTCTGTCGGTTCTCTCGGTTCTGTCGGTTCTCTCGATTCTGTCGGTTCTCTCGGTTCTCTCGGTTCTGTCGGTTCTCTCGGTTCTCTCGGTTCTGTCGTGAACAGTTGAGGAAGAAACCGGATGTTTGTCAGTGTATTCGCTCTTAAAGTGACAGTAGCCTAATATTCCTGCTGTCGTCTGTCATTAATGTTAGTAAAACAACTAAATACAGCATTAACAAAGATGAAACTATATTTAAATTCTACAGTGAACTAATAGTGTTATTTTACATCAGGCTTAATTATTAATTTCTGGACCTGAACACTGTTGGACTTCAAATGCTTCTAAACCCCATATATATATATTATGTATTATTATTTTTTTATATTATTTTTATAAAATTATCCGATCCGTGGCTCAAAAATCGTAAATGATCCGAACCGTAAATTTTGTGATCCGTTCCACCATTAACTCACACACACTCACACACAAACTCATACACAATCACACACTAACTCACACACACTCACTCACTAACTCACACACACTCACACACAAACTCACACACACTCACACACAAACTCATACACACTCACCTGTGCACATCAAAGTACCACACCTAAGTGAAGTGTGTGTGATGAATCTCTCTCTCTCTCTGTGTGTGTGTCAGAGTTCCTGATCCAGTATGAGGACGGTCTTCATCAGAGTGGTGTGTGGCTCAATCTCACGGAGGTTCCCGGGACGAAGACCACGGCTCACCTCAAGCTCTCCCCGTACGTGCACTACAGCTTCAGAGTGCTGGCGCTCAACGGCGTGGGTTACAGCCGACCCAGCGCGCCCTCGCGCCAGTACAGGACCAACCCTGCAGGTACACACACACACTCACACACACACACTCACACACATGCATGTGTTCACATGATTCAGCGCCTCTAACTCTGTCTCTCTGCAGCTCCAGACGAGAACCCCAGTGAGGTCAAAGGTCACGGCACGGAACACAATAATCTTGTCATCACGTGGAAGGTGAGACGCTGATCTCTAATAAACACTCAGTGATCATGTTAATACAGTGTGATGTTTCTAGTCACACACACATTATTTATATAAAACTCAACTGTTATTGTCACTGCTGATGTCCACTGGAGCCCAAAAACAACAGGTTTAAAAAAAAAATTAAAAAAAAATCAAGATTCCTTTTTACTTAATGCTTAGAAATTTTAGAAATAAAGTCTAATTTATTTAAATAATGAGAAACCAATACAATTGAACAACAATTAATTACAAATTTAACAAAAAGTACATTTACAATTTTTTCCCAAATTTCAATGATCAAAAAGCATATTTAATCAATTGAAGTCATAAAACATTAACAATTTAATAATAATAACAATATGCGATTTAATATCGTGCTTGAGTTTGTGCAGTAAAGAGAATACAGATTTATTCATACGAACCTTGCCAAAAGCCATGAGATTGTGTGTTGTACAGCCAGTGAACACACCCTGTGTGTGTGTGTGTGTGTGTGTGTGTGCGCTGCGCAGCCGCTGACGGGGCTCCAGGCGAACGGCCCCGGCCTGCAGTATACGGTGCTGTGGCGTCAGCAGGGCGTGGAGAAGGACTGGTCCTCCGTCAGCGTGGCCAACGTCTCCAGGTTCGTGGTGTCGGGGACGCCCACGTTTGTGCCGTACGAGCTGATGGTGCAGGCGCAGAACGCCTACGGGCCCGGCCCCAAACCCGCCGTTGTGATCGGGCACTCCGGAGAGGACTGTGAGTCTCGCACCTTTAGCATTACTACTCGACTAGCGTAGCGCTGCTAACTCCCAGAATGCTGTGTGCAGTTCCCTCGGCGGCCCCGGGTCTGGTGCAGGTGGTGGTGGTGAACAGCACGCTGGCGGAGGTGCACTGGGAACACGTTCCTCCGCGGTCCGTGCGCGGGCGCCTGCAGGGCTATAAGGTACGGCTCAGAGTCGTGTGAAATGAAGCATTGCTTGGGGATTGGTTGAGCTAAACTGGTATTATCTAATTGTGTAGTTAAATTTAACAGCTGACAGATATTCAACATAATTCATGTGTGAGACAGTCTAACAGAAGGACGGACAAAACCAGTCAAATATCAACTGAGTTCTGCTCATATTTTATTACCGTTTTCTAAACTATAGCGAATAAACTGTGATAAAGTGAGAGATATATCGTGTCAGAAATATATTGTGATATGATATATTGTTACACCCCTACTGTTTTCAAATAAATTATGCTTATGAAATCAAGATGACTTTTACTCCTGGGAAATGTTTGAGGGTGTGATCTTAGACTAGTGCATGCTGGGATATACAAGCGTGTGTAAACTCTGTTGTCGGTGTGCAGGTCCATTACCAGCGTGAGCGGAGTTTACACCGACACAACTCTCACCACGGCGAGCAGCGGAGCGAGAGCTTCGGGCCCAACAGAACCCGCGGGAAGCTCCCGGACCTGCACCCGTTCAGCGTCTACAGTCTGCATGTGAGGGCGTTCAACAGCCGTGGGGAGGGACCCGCTAGCGCCCCGCAACGCTTCGAGACGCCGGAGGGCGGTGAGAGCATCTGAACACTCGCTCAACCCGCTTTATTCACTCATATCATGACTTTACTTCTCATAATTCTGACTTTTTTCACAATTGCGACTTTTTATCCCTCAGTTTTGACTTTTCTTGTAATTGTACATTTTTATCTTGCAATTCTGACTTTTTTCTCGCAATTCCAATTTGTATCTCTCAGTTTTGACTTTTTCTTGCAACTAAGTTTTTATCTGGCAATTCTGGCTTTTCCTCTCAATCATGAGTTTATTTCTCGCAATTCTGACTTTTTCTCGCAATTGCAGTTTTTTCTCTTGTAATTCTGGCTTTTCCTCTCAATCATGAGTTTATTTCACGCAATTCTGACTTTTTTCGCTATTGCAATTTTTATCTCGCAATTCTGAATGTTTTCCTGCAGAGCAGCTTTACAGCTGAAATTTAACTTGTTTCATTAATGATGAACTTTAGTGAACTGAACTGAATCACCACTGAACTGATCTGAATAATGACTCTCTGATCTTCTGTAGAGCTGCTTCACCACTGAATCTAAATGTGTCTCATATTTGATGAAGTTTGCCTCATTGATTCTGTTTTCCTGTTTATCACTGTGAAACTGCTCTGAAATGATCTGTACTGTATAAAGCGCTGTAGAAATAAAGCTGACTTGACTTGAAGTCACAGATTTTGTGGTCTGTATGGTTCCAGTTCCCGGCGTGCCGTCGTTCTTCCGCGTGTCGGCTTCGGATCTGGACTCTCTGACGCTGGAGTGGGCTCCACCTCACGAGAGGAACGGCCGTCTGACCGGATACACCCTCAGATATCAGACGGGTGAGAGAACCTCTCCTCACCTTAGATCTAAATCTACAGCAGCTTTTGATTGGCTGAAATAACATGACCCCGCCCCTTTCCGCTCTCGCTCCGCCTCCAGTCAACAGCAGCCATGACGTGGGTCTGCTGGATGAGATGGATCTGCCGTCCAATCAAAGCAGTGTAACGCTGCACAACCTCCATCACAGCACGCGCTACAAGTTCTATTTCAGTGCCAAAACGCAGCAGGGATCCGGTCCTGCGCTCACAGAGGAGGCCGTCACCATCCTCCACAGAGGTACGTCCACTAGACGGCGCACTAGCGTCTCAACATCCTCCACAGAGGTACGTCCACTAGACAGGGCACACTAGCGTCTCACCATCCTCCACAGAGGTACGTCCACTAGACAGGGCACACTAGCGTCTCACCATCCTCCACAGAGGTACGTCCACTAGACAGGGCACACTAGCGTCTCACCATCCTCCACAGAGGTACGTCCACTAGACAGGGCACACTAGCGTCACCATCCTCCACAGAGGTACGTCCACTAGACAGGGCACACTAGCGTCTCAACATCCTCCACAGAGGTACGTCCACTAGACAGGGCGCACTAGTGTCTCACCTTCCTCCACAGAGGTACGTCCACTAGACAGGGCACACTAGCGTCTCACCATCCTCCACAGAGGTACGTCCACTAGACAGGGCGCACTAGTGTCTCACCATCCTCCACAGAGGTACGTCCACCAGACAGGGCTCACTAGCGTCTCACCATCCTCCACAGAGGTACGTCCACTAGACAGGGCACACTAGCGTCTCACCATCCTCCACAGAGGTACGTCCACTAGACAGGGCACACTAGCGTCACCATCCTCCACAGAGGTACGTCCACTAGACAGGGCACACTAGCGTCTCACCATCCTCCACAGAGGTACGTCCACTAGACAGGGCACACTAGCGTCTCACCATCCTCCACAGAGGTACGTCCACTAGACGGCGCACTAGCGTCTCACCATCCTCCACAGAGGTACGTCCACTAGACAGGGCGCACTAGCGTCTCAACATCCTCCACAGAGGTACGTCCACTAGACAGGGCGCACTAGCGTCTCACCATCCTCCACAGAGGTACGTCCACTAGACAGGGCGCACTAGCGTCTCAACATCCTCCACAGAGGTACGTCCACTAGACAGGGCGCACTAGCGTCTCAACATCCTCCACAGAGGTACGTCCACTAGACAGGGCGCACTAGCGTCTCGCCATCCTCCACAGAGGTACGTCCACTAGACAGGGCGCACTAGCGTCTCAACATCCTCCACAGAGGTACGTCCACTAGACAGGGCGCACTAGCGTCTCAACATCCTCCACAGAGGTACGTCCACTAGACAGGGCGCACTAGCGTCTCAACATCCTCCACAGAGGTACGTCCACTAGACAGGGCGCACTAGCGTCTCAACATCCTCCACAGAGGTACGTCCACTAGACAGGGCGCACTAGCGTCTCACCATCCTCCACAGAGGTACGTCCACTAGACAGGGCGCACTAGCGTCTCACCATCCTCCACAGAGGTACGTCCACTAGACAGGGCGCACTAGCGTCTCAACATCCTCCACAGAGGTACGTCCACTAGACAGGGCGCACTAGCGTCTCACCTTCCTCCACAGAGGTACGTCCACTAGACAGGGCGCACTAGCGTCTCACCTTCCTCCACAGAGGTACGTCCACTAGACAGGGCTCACTAGCGTCTCACCTTCCTCCACTGAGGTACGTCCACTAGACAGGGCGCACTAGCGTCTCACCTTCCTCCACAGAGGTACGTCCACTAGACAGGGCTCACTAGCGTCTCACCATCCTCCACAGATGTACGTCCACTAGACAGGGCGCACTAGCGTCTCACCATCCACAGAGGTACGTCCACTAGACAGGGCGCACTAGCGTCTCACCATCCACAGAGGTACGTCCACTAGACAGGGCGCACTAGCGTCTCACCTTCCTCCACAGAGGTACGTCCACTAGACAGGGCGCACTAGCGTCTCAACATCCTCCACAGAGGTATGTCCACTAGACAGGGCGCACTAGCGTCTCACCATCCTCCACAGAGGTACGTCCACTAGACAGGGCACACTCACATTCTGTGAGTTTTATGTTTAATTCACTACAGAGAAAGTGTGCTTTAGTTACAGTACAGGTACTTAAGTCTACGTATGCCTCAAAAATACTGAAGTTATTATTATCATTATTAATGGTTTGGCTTCCTAAAACACTAGTGTGAATGTAATGTGGACTGAGACTGTATCACAACGGCAAGAGGTTTGAGTCCACTTTAAAGTCCAGGTTCAAGTCAATAAAAGACATTTTACTCTAATCAGTTTCATCACTGAAAATGGGTTTAAACTCTTAATTGGCTCTCAAAGATTGATGCATGTAACCTGTATATGTACACACTTCTCTTAGGGGGAGGAATGTCAGAATCCTGTGTGTGTTTTCCTTCTGATCTTTTAATCTTTCCTTTTTATAAATATCCTCCTTCTCTTTCCTCCTGACACTCGCTGATGTGACCTCTGATCTGCCGGAGTCACGTGATGCTGTGTGAGTGTGTGTGTATGTGTGAGAGAGTGTGTGTGTGTGTGTGTGTGTGTTTTCCAGGAGCTCGGGCACCCCCCCCCCGTCCCCCCCCCCCCAGCACGCGGGTACAGCCGCTGTAGTGACATCATCAGTAGCCCCGCCCCTAACACGCTAACGTCACATGTCATTTCCCGCCCTCACTCTACTCACTCAGTAAACAGCGGCTCTCGCGTCAGTCGTTCAGTTTCTCCTCACGGATCCGCAGCCGGAGCTGATGCTTGTGTCTCTCTCTCTCAGCGCCAGCCATCGCTCCTGCGTTCGGGAACGTCAGCTCATCCGTGAGCGAGGACGGAGCGCTGATCAGTTGGGAATACTGGGGTCCCGAGAAACACCTTTATGTTGAATATATTATAGACAACAGTAAGACTCCTGCATGCGTGTGTCGTGCTTTATGATGATCAAACACATGAACATATAGAGTAGAGCTCATGTAGTCACTAACAGAGTTGTCCGACCGGGATACACTGCAAAACATGATCCTGCTCCTAAACAGTCCTACACCAGGAGACATTCCCTGGAGAAGCACAAGGACTGAAGATATTAAGTCTTCTTTAATGAGTTTGATCTTCAGCCATTGCTCTTCTCCAGTAAATGAGTGTTTAGATAACTAGAGAACGAGACAGAAGCACTGAGGAGGAGCCTCATGTCTTGCAGTGAAGGCTCGTAACGGTTGAGTTGCTCAGTAGATTAACAGTATAGGAGGTCAGAAGGTGTAGAGATCTGAACGTGTGCTGGAAACCCTCAGGTGACGAAGACTGGCACACAGAGAAGGTCAACGGCTCTCAGTTCCACGTGCTTAAGGGTTTGAAGGAGGGTTTGTCCTACAAGGTGCGGGTGGTGGCCGGAGGTCGGGAGGACGAACGCTCGCTCCGGCGCTCCGAGGAGCTGTTGGTCACGCTCCCAGGTGAGGCTTCCTCTCAGCCTCAAGGCCTTGTGGGATACGTGCCTGCTGTGATGCATGCTGGG